>KN833059.1:110522-134085 GCA_000827315.1 Piloderma croceum F 1598 | reverse complement strand
TGCAAATCACGCGAAATCCACTGATTGACATAAGATTGCGGTAAGCTGACGAGTCAGTTGTGGTCAAGAACCAAAGTGTGAAGGCACGTGAGTAAATAAAAATTGTTGGGCCATACCAAGGGTTGACCCAACCGAAACTTGGGAGTTGGGGTAAAAACCCTGGGGAGGGAAAGCGTAGCGCTAGTCTGCAGGATTTGTATGGATGAATGTACCCATTGAGATTCTTAGTTCCGGCTAGAGATGTAACGTTATCGGATTATATTTTTCTAGCCATCGTACGTACTCCCAGAATGGCGGATCTGTTCGCTTGAAGATTTAACAACGGATGTTTTCGGTCCAACAGCCATCTATGGATCTGTGGTAAAAGAATGTTGGTGGCGGATTCGGCTGACGGATCGATATCGAACCTCAAATATTAGATAGATAGGTAAGCGGTCACAGCCCGTGGTCAAGTAAATAGGCGCCTCAGTCACCCTTTGTGGTATATATCGGGAGGCCCGAAGGACAGAATTACTGAAGTCACAGTCCGTGGTCTAGGAAATTTGTTATGCATGAATTGCGTACATGAGAATCCGAGAATCCATAGTAGCATCTCTAATGGACCCTATGCAGAAAGAAAATCTTGGAACAAGTAGATACTTCCGATCACTTCCTACAAAATCATAGCATCTTTTCGAAATGAAGACTCATTTACACCCACATCCTGAAGAACATTCTTCCTCCAATAGTCTACGTTGTGGTGATACAAAGGCATGTCGTCCTCCTGGCATTCTCCACCCTCCTCTTCGTAGTCGGACCTAAGCCCCGTAGATGCAATGGATGCGACAGAAGCTGAGTCATCGGGCTGAACAATACTATCCGATTCGAGAGAGGGTGGGATTGGAGGAGATGTGGCAATCGAAGGTGTACTGTTGGTCGAACTAAATGTGTGGTATCTGGGTCGGACGACGAGCGTTATTGGCAAAAATTTGTCTGCATAGTCCAGCTGGTCCATCAAAATGCGACTATCTTGCCAATTGGGATCCTCCGTGCCCTTCTCGTCATGGCAAGTCACTTCCCCTCCAGAATCACCATCACTGTGCTGGCCAGCGTCATCAGCACCAAATAGATCATCTTCGTGCTCATCTTCCCCACTCAATGAACTGCTTCCAAGTTCCTCCCACAAGGAGTGAATAATTATAACGAGGGCCCGCAGCTCCCGATGCTCTTGGGTCATGCGTCGAATATCTTGTTGACTCATGTTGGAGAATTTGGTGTACGCGTTTACGATGGCATAATATGGATGCGAGTGATGGCTAAGCAGCGGAAAATTAAGGAAGGGTCTTTCATAAACATGGAGGACACTATCATCGAGGCGGTGAATGGGCGGCGACATCGCGTCAGGTCGAATGGGTATGAAAACGTAATTATATCGGCTATTCGTATCCGGTTTGCGAATTATCTATTTGGAAGTGATGAAGACGTGAGGGATCATATACGACAAGGTTCATACCTGGTCTATACAATGAACTTTAGCTTCTGTGATCAGCTGCTTTAAAGACAGCTCTATCTTCTTCAGCATCTTGAGATCTGGCACAAATGTCCAAAGATCGCCATCATAGGCTATGTGTATATCGGCACGCACTACTTCCATCAGACGCGGACTGTACGACGGTCAAAAAGGACTCACAATGAACCCGATTGAAACGGCTGTCGACGTTGAGCTTCCGTCTGGGTAGGCCCCACAATCTTTCGTAGCGCTCGATCTGATCGAAACATGGTGATAAAGCACAATACACAATACACCAAACGTAGTGACTCACATTGGCAACCGGAAGTTTTCGTCGTATTATGTGGGCATCTTGGATTGCTTTCGTAGGAAGATCATCACCAGTAATGAAGCAGACGCCCCGATCAATGTCTCTTAAGTTCAATTTTTGACGGCTGGAAACAGTGGAAGGCTGACGAAGTGGACGTTGAGGGGTCGGGTGTAAAAGAAACGGGCCATCATCATCAGGAGAGCTTTCTGTGAGGGATGATTGAGTATCCATTGACACTAAAGTACGAGCATTAGTGTCTGGCCGCTGAGTAGCATATTGGCACCGTATTTCAAAGTCCGCCTCACTATCGGCTCGGGTGTTATGTCCGAGTCTACCCACTTTGTTGACGTAGAAACGATAGGTTACGTGCTTCGGAGTACGTCCTGCTGTTCTCGGCATCCATAGGCAATTACAAGTTGTACGGTGTGTCGTTGCCGTTTATCGCACAACTCTTTACAAGAATGGCACGGTAAATATATAAGGGCATGATGCCCATTTCTGTGTAGTGATTAGTCGGTGACCGTGTGTGAGTATGTACCATATGCTGTAAGACATGAACGGAAATGTAAGATGAAGCCTATATGTAAATGTCCGCAATATTTGGGTAGACCTCACAGCTATTACTGATACCAGACTTCGGCAACAACTAGCGATTCATACAAACCCTCTTTCTGACAGGTTTCTGTGAGCTAGCCCACGAACTGCAGATGCATCAGTTTCAGATGATATCTTTGAAGAACCATTTCGGCACTCTTACCTGCTTGAAGGCTTCCAAACACTGGATGACAATACGCCTGTTCTCCAGAGGTATCATTCCATCCGACATGTAACTATGCAAATGGGGCACGGGAGGAACAAGTTTGTCGACAACAATTTGATTCGGCGGGTGTTGTGCACAGGATATGGCGTCGAGCAGTTCCTCGGTGACAGGAATCTTGTAAAATGTAGGCGCAGTACCGGACATGACAATGCCCGCAAACACCTTGCTTGGCACAGTGCGTATCCCAAGGTCCATGAGCTGAGGTTCCGCCTCATCCGAGGACCTGTAGCGCTAATAGAGTAGCAATCGCATAATTAATTATTTGTCTTACCCGATTGACTGGGATGCACCTTGTCCTCTTGCACAAGTCGAATATAATCTTCATCCATGACGGCTACGTCGGGTTTTGCACCTTTTCCCGCACATCAAGAAGCCAATCTCCAGGTGCTGATGAACTACCCGTTCGGGTTCATCGTAGTCCATCCCCAAAAGAAAGGCGGCGAAATCATCAACGGCACTTTCCGTCGGCGGTCCCGATGGGAAACGGCGAGTGGCGTCCTCTAAGTACTGAAAAAATAGCCTATTGTCTTTGGATATAGCTCCTGGTGGACGTCGAAGGTTGTTCAGCAAGATAGGGTCCACCGTTGGATTGGGTAAAGCTGATCCAAAGAACGAAACTGGGTCCTGTGGCTCCACGGTGATGTTAAGTGCCTTCAATTCGTTGGTTGTCCAGTCATTACCAGACTTGGCGGAGAGTATGATATGGGCCATAAATGCGATTGGGAGGGAGAAGGTCGACAAAGGTAAGGTGTCGACACCTCTTTTGCGATACGTAGGCAAGAAAGAGGATACTTAGTCGCGATCAGCGACGATCGATACAAGTGCCAAGATGGTATCGAGTACGGTTGCACAGCCACGCCTAAAATATCTTGATCGATCCATGTTCATTGTTGACGGCATCCAGATGTTTGGAATTGGGAGGAGAATGCCAAGGTCCGTCAGTGCTAGACTCTTCACCCGTTCCGTTTGTTGATCATTTGCATAGATCTTCATCCAAGATGTTAAGAACCCCAACAGCCCAGAAGGTCTCGAAAGTGGACCATACGAACTCAAAGTCAGGCAGTATCGTTGTACGTACCTTCATTCTATTCTTAGGTAGTCGCACTCATCATCATCATACGGCAGGAATTAGGCATCGGCGAAGACAACAAGACCATCACCCACCACAAAGTCGCAGCCCGCATCGTCTGCGTCTTCTCAGAACGAGACGCCCTCGTCACTGCTTGCGTTGAGCAACATCAACATCATCAGCTCTAACACCAGCAGCAGCAACACGTACAATAACACGCCCGACGTCCACACTCCCAACACGACAGCCCTAGTCAATCAGTTCTTCATTCCCATCCGGTATCGCGGGTCGTCCATGCCAATCTAACAGTATTACATCGTTCTCGTTCGTTCATAGCGGTGCTGCAAGTACTGCAAGGTAGCCTCCGATGCAGGCGCAGGATTTGGGTAAGATGGGAAAGATGGATAGTGCAAGCGTTAGGGCCCCAGGGAAGAGTGGGCTCACGTTCGCTCATATCCTTGGTCAATTTCAGGATGAGCTGTAGCGGAGGAGTGTGATGAATGATATATATACGATACGTCCCCCGCTCTTAATGATCTTCAACCCCAACTCCAGGATACCCAGTCTTCTCTCGAAAATATGTCTTACCGTTACGAGCAATGATGAGTTGCTCGAGTTGGGATTGCGGGCGAGAAGTGGAACGGGAGCGGACGGGGATACGAGCACCGGTGTGAAATGGAAGAGTTAGCAGAGCGGGAATGGAGGATGGAATTGCGGGTGTCACCTCCACCCGCGTAAACAGCGATCCAGACATCCCATCTCCTCCTGTCCCGTCACCCCGAACGTCTTCATTTTGGAGATAGCAGAGGACACTGCCCTTGCTGAGATAACATACGAAGCAGGCCATGCTCTATCGCCTACCCTGGCTCGGTGAGTCTTGTCACAGACACACACTTCACGTCTCTGCCTTGTGGAAGTGTTCGGGGTTGCGATCACCGCATCGGCGCTTGAATTAGGATCTACGGTCTGGAGGTCCCGTCTCGTTGTTGCCTCGCGCATCTGGTGTTGTTCTCCACATACACGTTTTGCAATCCCCAAAACATTCCCATTTGTGACTCATAATACATCCTCATACTAACTTCTTCACGTAATCCACAGCGAACCAACCATGCTCGAGAACTTTTCACACACAGTCCGCAACTACGTCCCTTCGTCTAACCCAATCCCCACTGCCGCTCCTGCTCCCCCATGCATATCTCTCCCGGTCTTGGTCGGTAACTTCATGTCTTCGAGTCTGCTCTCCACGTCACCTGCTTCCCCTGCTATCAATAAGCGCAGAAGGAGTAGTGGGAGCGGTGTCAGTACGAACGATTGGAAGGCACGCGATGCTGGTCAGTTCGGTATGGGTGCATTGGATGATGTCTTTAGGGCACATGAAGAAGTTGTCGTTGTCGATACTGCGTTGGGAGTATTGTCAAATGCGTCACATCTTGGAGTTGCTGACGGGGATTCCATTTTTGGTCCAATGGGATCAGCTGTTGGACGAGAACAAGCTTGTGAGACGGCTTTATTTCTCTGTTATTCGATGGATTTACGGATCTGGGACTGTACGAATATAGAATATAGACGCAGTCTCTGAGATACTAAACCTGTCCAAGTCGCCCTGGGGACGTGTCGCTTTCGCGGGTGTTTTTGCATGCTCCACCTCCGTCGGTAGTTGACCCGGAGGCCACTGATTGGCGTGGTGTGAGTCATTTTCTCATATCACATATTTTTGCGCGAACTTGCCCATCTTACAACAGTGGGGAATCTTCGTTTCTGGCCTACTCCCTCCGCACGCACAAAGTTGCCAAGTTTGTCGCCGTTGCTTCCGGTGTTGCACACTCTTTCTCATCCAGCGACAGATTTATTATCATTGTACGTTTCGCCGCTAACCATCTCGTTGACTGATGCTAATATCTCTTCTCAGTGTACTACTAACCCACCTTCACCTCGCGTTCTCTCATCTACATTATTCACAACTCTGCATATTGTCCCTTCGGCTTCCCTCGTACCGTTCGCGCGTCCTGCACCTGTCAAGCCCAATACCAACAATGTATCCGTATCCCACATAGACACAGGCGATATCACATCGCAGCAAGCGCGCCACCTGATTTTCTCCCTCTCACATTGCCTTCTCGCATTCGCCTCCTCTCCACCGCCCTTGGACTCGTCAACAAATCTATCAGCTACATAACCTTCGCCGGCTTCAGGCACTTTCGGCGTATCTCAAGCTGATTTTGGGGATGCTGCTACGACGATTGGCGGTACTATACTTAGCGGCATCAAATCGCTTGGAGGGATGGCATATTCGGCTGCCAATGCATGAGTGGGTCCAGTAGGCTACCACCCCTCCGATCAAGGGGCTGTTAGGCCGTCATCGAGTGCAAGGGGCCTCATTAATCTGTTTTTCTCAAGGAGCGTGTCTACTGATAATGATCATACACGAAGGGCATCTTTCAGTATTCATGGTACCCGGTCGTCTTATCCTCAAGTGACCGAGAGTTCCCAGCTCCCCTTCGAACCTATCGTTTCCGTTGTGCATCGTGGGCTTTCCTCGGAGTCTTCAACAGATCCTACATCATGATTTTAGATATATATATATAACAGTATTATCTTCGCAATGATCTACTATTTTGAATATATATATTGTTAGAACAATGATGAGCTCTAGCCTCGGCCAATTGGGTTCTCTGTTAACAATGCTATGATACATGATAATACAAATATCATATGAAAGTGTGTCACCAACCGGGAGTGAGTTACTATACAGCCTGCTGCGAAGATGGTCCAGCTCTATTCTGTCTTTTAGCTCTTCTAGCTTCTAGCACACTCAGTGTTTCTAAATCAGCTGCTAGTCCTCGCTTGGACTTCCTATCACTTTGTTCCTGAAGAGCTTCGTGTTTGAAGATTACTGCCATGATATCAGATACGCTGAAACTGAATGCAGGGGTGTCCCAGTCTGCGTCATCTGGATCTCGATAGAGATGGCGGTGTAGAATATCAATACGTGATATCTTAGGATCGGAAAATAGCTAGGATGGACGTTGTCAATTAGTCGATACACAGCGGATGCGTATCGTACCTCCCATTTGGCCGTTTCAGTAACACGAATATGATATTTCTTGTCATCACCAGGTACAGACATCAGCGCCGAGAAAGCTGTAGCAGGGGGAAGGACATGGAGCGTATCGTTTTCCCCGTGCCTCCTCTCCGCATGAACTCGATTAACCTCCTCCTCATCTTGTTTCGTAACTACGCCATAAGCTCTGACGTCCTCCTCCCAGTGCGACCAAGTCACGGAGTGTAATTTTCTGGGATGCGTATTCCGCTCGTGAATGATGTCAATTGCGACAACTAACAGAACCCGCCCCATAGTGAAGCAGATATGCCGCGCTGCTTCTTCTACAAGGTTACGACTAGTTTGGGTATAAGCGACTTCAAACGCGACAGTTGGGGTAGTGTTATCATCGTCATTGACAACCCCTTTGCCATCCTTGACCTCATACAGACTGAAATCCGGGGTCTTGTATCCCCCGCTGCGATAATGGATGTCGGCACTCCCGTCTTCAATGATGGTGCTACTACCGTAACTTTCTGGGTAACCTGTGCCAGATCTAGCCATTACATGAAACAAATCAGACATAATTTCGTGCCCAAGCGTTGGAAGTCGGACGATCAGTTTGTCGGGACGGAAATCGACACTGATATAATTGGTTTGGTTTACGAAACAACCCACATGCTTGGATATATGCTCACCGTAAACTCTCCCATACCCCTGCTTGACCATTTTGGATCATATGAGCCTTGAGTTCCGCGAGAAGAGCGGGAGTTACACCATCCACTTCACATTCACGCTCTCCGGATTCGAGAAATGGTTGCAGTTGCAATAAGACATGTCTGACCAAGCTCGTTTTGGGAGGACTGCCGGCTTGGCTCTCTGGCAGTGAGGGAAACAAACCAACAGGAATGGGAGTTGGAATTGCACTGCTAGTGGAGTCTATACGGGAGGCTGGACTGAATACAGGTCATCAGGAAATCGGCGCGACGCAGGTATGACCGGGCGGAGTTTGTAAGTACAGGGCTGTCCGGGAACAGATGTCCAGGCATTGTAAATAAATAAAATGCTTTGCCAACTTTTGTCAGTCTGCCAGACATCAATCAAAAGATGCAATCCTATTGAGCATCTGTTCAGTAATTGTAACTTGTGCAATGATTGTAGCAAGATTTTATTCCTTGACCTTCTGATCACATTCTGATTTTTGTCTGTTCAACAGTTATAATACCACTCTAAGAATTAAATTGATACAGTCATTCCATGGAATGTTGCAGCTGCATTGTAAATAAATAAAATGCTTTGCCAACCTTCATCAGTCTGCCAGCCATCAATCAAAAGATGCAATCCTGTTAGGCATTCGTTCAGTAATTGTAGACTTGTGCAATTATTGTAGCAAGATTTTATTCCTTGACCTTCTGATCACATTCTGATTTTTGTCTGTTCAACAGTCATAATACCACTCTAAGAATTAAATTGATACGGTCATTCCATGGAATGTTGCAGCTGCATTGTAAATAAATAAAATGCTTTACCAACCTTCATCAGTCTGCAGGCCATCAATCAAAAGATGCAATCCTGTTGGGCATCCGTTCAGTAATTGTAGACTTGTGCAATTATTGTAGCAAGATTGTATTCCTTGATCTTCTGATCACATTCTGATTTTTGTCTGTTCAACAGTTATAATACCAGTCTAATAATTAAACTGATATGGTCATTCTATGGAATGTGACAGCCGCATTGTAGATAAATAAAACACTTTTATCAATCTTTGTCAGTCTGCCAGGGCCTGCAACAATATGACAGAACTTGAATGCCTTGAGCACAAAGATATGTGCACCCTTCTTGAGCTTGACTTCCTGATTGAAGACTTTCTTGTTCAGGTTGTAGCTGCAGAACAGCTCAGGTTCTGTCGTGGGCACATATGAGTAAAAAGCACTAAATTAGAAGTTACTACCCTCCAATCAAATGCACGCTGGCATGGGTCTTTTCATAATGTCCTTGTCATTGACAGGTTCACACTAATCTTGCTATTGATCCACCCAACTTATGGTGAGCCATCTTTGAGGTGACTGTCAAAATACTTGATGTAATCCATCATCCATGCCATTTCAATACATCTTTCAATGGTAAAAGCGGCCTCTCACTTCCATTTCATCTCGTTCTGGAACCTCCCCCAAGGCCCCACTTCAGCAAATCTGGTGATGACAATAATCTTGTCCAAGTCCACCATGCCTCAGAGGTTGGTCACGTTGGCCAGAGACTTGTAAGTTTCAAGGGCTGGGAAGTTGAAAAGGAAATTCGTGCAAGGTGTAACATTGACAACCTGGAGAACATGCTCCACCTCCAAACTGCTGGTAATTTTGAATTCTGCAGCATTATCCTTGGCAATTGCATGATGAAGCTCACTCTTTTTATTGAGGCTGAGACAAATGCACATCGTGAAGTCTGCAAGGTCTGAAAGATGGTCCATTCCACCGTTGAGGTCTGCCCAGATAGGCTCGACTTGGGTGATGCTGAAAAAAAGAGGGTGCATAAGGCTCAGGATATTGAATGCCATCTCCTTCACAGAGAAGGTGCGAACACCATAACTCTTCAGTTCATAAGCAACCATGTTCAAAGCATCCATTAAACCGGTACCATGTGTCCAGCTAACCATTGAACATGTCAACTTAGCAAGATAAGATACACAAGAAACAATTTACCCAATGACAGTGCCTGCTAGGCAAAGATACTTGCACCAGCTTGCAGAACTCCAATGATTGAACAATGTCTCAAGTGATATTTGTGACTCAGAGTAGAAGCCATCATTACCAAAGAGACCATGGTTGGGAGACAGAGGAAGTATAACTTGTGTGGGACATGTAACAAAATGATGGCTGGCTTTCTTGGCCTTGACAGCGCTGAGAATTTGAAGGAGGTTCACCAACATGATACAATACACAAGTTCCAACTTATCATCAAGGCTATCAATTTCACAACCATTCTCAGGAATTGCAGCAAAGGGTAGTACATAGTCTAGATCCATACCTAGTGTGGTGTAAATGTAGTCGAAAAGGGCCTCAACATCTTGCTTTGAACCCTGGTCAAACAGAACAACTGTCAAAGTGAAACTGTGGCTGCCAACGGTCTGATAGATAGACTGGTAATACTCAACAGTTGACCAGTTATAGCAAGAAGTGGTGATTACAATGTGGGCCCCTCCTGAGAGCAAACCTTTGGATACAGCCTTTGCCGACACCAGTCAAGAGGGTGTTAAGTTGTCTTTGAAGGTGGTGCTGAATGTGGCAATCTTGTGCAGAATATCGAGGTGAATGCCAGTCAGGTTGCTGCTGTATTCCCAGCTTGCACCCACTTTGCGCTTCAAGTGTAGGAGGGGAACTTTATCAGGGGAAATCGGTGTAATGCCAGAGACTGAGGACGTTGATGAGCCCGCTAACTGGCTGACTGGGGATTTTCGCATTTTATCGCATTCGCTCTAATGCGGACGGACGATCACGTGAAGACGCCACATACCACCAATGTCACATGACCTTTCCGATCATTTACGATGATTTTAGCCTTCAGCTGATATCTCGCCCGGCAATCCCCAATTCAGTACTGCGCAGCACCCCGGGAATTTAATCCATACGTAGCACAGCGGCACATCGGCGCATAAAAGTTGTGAGGACGCATCAACAAAACCGCTTCAGCATCGGCGCTCTAGAAATACCGGGAGGTCACGTGATCACAGAGCGAGCCTAAAGCGGTAATCCTTTTGTTGGACTTTACACACGCGCCTCCGGTCATTTAATTCACCTGATAAAAGTTCATATGCTCTCCCTTTTCATTTTAAATTTTCACTTAGTATATATACACCCCTGTACATACCAAAAAAAAAGAAGTAGAACTTCACCCCTCGTCTCTCGGAATCTCGTTGCGGCTCAGATAGCTTCTCTCAACCTCGTACTTCGTCTCTCGTACTCACGTTCTCGCTCTCGCCCTCGTACTTGCGTACTTGCTCTCACCCTCGTGTTCTCGCTCTCGTTATTAGACTTCGCTCTCCCGCGCTCTCGCTTTCCCACGCGCTCTCCCACGCTCTCTCACGCTCTATCACGCTCTCCCGCGCTCCCGCTCTCGCGCCCACATTCCACGTGTTACACACTTCGCTCATCGCAATCGGTATTGCAGATTCACGCGCATTGTAAACAAACCCATTTTATCTCAACTATCTCATTCAAGGAAGGGTTTCTCGCCAACTCGCACCCTCAGTTCATGTCTTTATTTAGTAGTGTTTTGATTTTGATTGATTTCATTGTCATACACACTGCTAGCGTATCAACGTAAAAACTGAGATGAAGAACAGTGATTCCTAGTTGTAGCATGTACAAGTTGGTTCAAGATCCTTCCTCAAAGATCGCACAACTCCTTCATAGAGTGCCATGATGCCATTTTTTTTGCTTTTGGCCAATTCCCGGTTGGGACTTGACTATGGTCCAAAGTTTAGGCACATCATCCTGGACCTTTTGAATGTTGACTGATCCGGAGATTGTGTTGCCGCTAGCCATTTCCTCAATGTAAGCCTCTAGTTTGCAATCATTCTTGTGAACAACCTCTGAATAAATGATGTCACCCTGTGGTGGTGACCTCTGTCTTTGGGGCGGTGGGGAAAGTCACTGGAGAAGAAAATGTTAGCGAAAGTTGTGCATAAGTGCTATTTTATGACTCGCCATCTTTGTACACTGGAGGCATTCCAATGATATTGTATTGCATGTACATGAGCAAGTCAGGATCCGCACAATTGAGAATAGAAATACATCAAATTCATGCTCCTATTGGGATCCTCTGAGTAAATACCATCAGTGTTGCCATGGCTACAGCTTTTAGCCATTTATAGCTGTAGCCATAGCCATAGCCAATTCTGAGCCTAGCCATGACAACCAGCTAAGGCTAAGTACCGGCTACATATGCACTGGCTATAGAGCCATAGCCTAGCTGAGCTAGCCGGCTGTAGCTGGCAAATGTAGAGCATCTGCTAGGCTTCTGTTGCCCTTAATTATGCTTCAATTATATTGTAGAGTAGTCCTAGGGTGCTCTACATAAGTCTACATGGAAATGCTATTGCAAGTCTCAGCTGTGTCTAGTGTGCATTGATAGTGATAAACATTGGATAAAAATTGAATTTATATGTCATTCCAGAAAAGGCAATTCTCGTTGTCAAGCCTTTAGCCGCTCAAAAACAATGTTGAAGATTACTCAGTAGATGAAGGGCAGACAGGTACAGGAAGTCCAGGCAACAATTACACATAGGACTAGAATTCATTTACAGTGTTATTCTAATGTATATGACACTGTGCATGCATATATGAGCTTTGAAGTCAGCTTAGCCACAGCTAAGCCATCACTTAGCACCTAACCGCATGTAGCCGGTCATTTCTTAGCCGTTAGTCTAGCCAAGCCAGTGGCTAAGGTTGGCTTGCTTAGCCTGCTACTAGCTAGCCGAGCTGTGGCAACACTAAATACCATAGACATGAGACATGACCCAGGACGCCAAGATCATTGAACTATGTTTTGACAGCCAGGAATGTGAACGCCATCAAAGTCGAAATTCAAGTGAACACGAGAAAGAACAAAACAACATGTGTCTCTGAAATGTGCATGGTGCATACTATGTGTCGCAAAGAACGGTGATGCTTGTGCCCTTTAACAGCCGTTAGTGGGGTGGCCCATGCCATCTGAACTGTTGCATTCATAACCTCTACCACCCACCTGCCTTGTCTTGTCAACTATCAGGCTGGCCAATTAAATCCCTGGATCTGTTCGTGCTACAGAGATTCGCATATGACCGTCAACCACATGATCTGCTTCTGCTTCGGTGGGAGACATTGCAACCGTAGTAGCAGACTAGTACTGAATTATATACATTATGGTATCTGCTCAAGACTCAATGGTGACTTGGCGAAGAAATGAAGGCTACTAAGACAGCAAGTGCTTGGAGGAAAACTGAGCGCAGCAACTAAATGGTCGCCAGAATCAGTCCTTAAATTTTGGTGTGCAGTCAGTGATGGGCTTACTCCAAGATCAGCATTAGCAAGTACATTGACGTTGTAGACAAGTTGCAGAGTTGAAGCTTCCAGTATCTGGTTGAGGCATTGTTCATTATTTGTGGGTATAATCTTACCTTAATGCTTAGGTGTCAACTCGGACTGATCTGATGATGGGAATGCAAAGTCATTTGACAACAATAACAATCACTTTCCCAAATTCCTGCTGTGCAGTAATATTATTGTAAGAAATGGTCCTCTGCGAGCGAATGTAAGTGTAAGGATTGCAGTTTCCCAAAATCCCGAAAATTCCGAATTTACCGAAAGGACACGCAAGCTATGTAGGTTCCCATTCTATTTGGATATCTCTTATATGTAGTTCTCAGTTATTTCTTTCAATTTACCCCTAACGATGAGTAGATTGTCCAGTTCTACTCGTTCCTTCGTAAGAAACTCGATCTCATGTGAACAACCGAATCTTCTGTTGCCACACCGGCGAAACCATAGTTGAGTTACTTGTTACCCTTGCCGATGAGTATGACAGCAGCCATGGCTTTAGACACATCACTTGATCGACGGTGGATCGCACGGCGACGTAGCTTTGCTCGGAAATCTGTTGGGAGCTCTGGTGATATCAATACAAGTAAATATGATGCAGAAAATATAGGTACGCACTAGGTAAGCCTCTCTTCGGATAGAGGACTTTGAACTGCGCTTGGCCATGTCCGACAAAGACATCCATCTCGATGTTAGAGAAACGTTTGAATGGATCTTGAAAAAATGCAACCAGGTAGACAGTGTACACCAAATCAAGCAATACAGTGTCATAATCAATGGCCTGCGGTCCCAAGTTTGGTCGCTCAGATGACTGTTTGGAGCTCTCAGAAATGGCCAATGTTGAAGGATGTTTAGGCGGTGGTGGGGAAGTGAAAGGAGCCCGAGGAGCCATGCCACTGTGCGGGGCTTCCTCATAATTTTGGCTTGGAGGTAGGAGTTCAGACATGGGAGAAACGCCCACGTCAAAACCTTCGGATTCGATCGTTCCTGAAATCTGACCGACAGCCTAACAACAATATAAATCAGACATTATTATAACCGTAAGAGTGAATGTGACATACATTACCGATAGTAGTGTCAAGTTTGTGGGAGGGATAGGATGTTTGGGCTAGATCATTAGACTGCTACAATGAGATAAAAATATGACGTCTGGAGTGCAAAACCCACCTGGGATTCGCTGATCTGAGCCAGTATCAAGGCATCCCACTCTTCCTCGGTAGGCATCCACTCTTTTTGGGTAGGCATAGTCATGATGGATTGAAGAAGTTGAAAACAATTGCGCGAGATGCAGTGATGCAGTGACGATGGCAACTTCCTCTGGCCACCACTATTTAAGTGTCCCGCAAGGCATGCCTAGATAGGTACTGGTCTTGCAAGCCCAATGGATCCCAGTCGATGACCGGAGAGTACATAATAGAACTCTAGTGCCGCGCCGTAAACACAGACAAGGTCTTGTCTAGCCCCATTGTGATCATGTCATGAGGAGTCGGATGGAGGTCAGAATGCGGGGATAAACCCAGCAAATGAGTCAAAGGGCGTGCTCCGATGGGCAAAGTGAAATTCGATCACTGGTCGGATGGCGCAGCTGTCGACCACTAGCCAGATGGTGCAGCTATCCGGCTAGTAATGAGGCTAGTACGTATTATGATTACTGATTACTGATTACGTTCACCTATGCAATGGTACCGTCTTCTGATGGGTGTTCAATGCAGACCAGCTGATAATGACAACAAGCAAGAATGCAGATAGGCCGCTTAGAGCAGCATTAGCTGTTTTTGATGGCAGTGTCGTTGGGATATTCGGTCTTAACGCACATCTGCCGCTGAGATGCCATTCCGCAACAAGACATCACGTGGATCCCTATGTGTTCAATCAAATATTATGAAGTCATTTGCGTTCTGCTTGTTGACCACCTCTCAACAGAGAATACTACTACTAAGACTTACTACCATCACAGTTGCAATACGTAGACGAGCTGCCACAAGCACCAACCCGTCATGCAGGTCACCCCTCTATCATTTTGCTCCGCACACTAGCATGTCTATACAAACTGTTCTCCTTCAGGGTTCAAAGTAGTCAGAACCATACATCTCATCCATTGCACCATCATCACCATCGTCCTCTGGGTCCTCTGCCAGGGCATCTGAATCATCATATCGATCCAAACTGTGTTCGCTACCCGACTCTGAGAATGAGTCAGAATCTGCAGCTGCACGATCTTCGTTCTCCATCTGCGAAGCCTCCCGGTCAGATGCTGATGCTTCCACATCCTCATCTAGCAAAGTTTCCTCAGCTGATTGCTGAGCTCCAGTAGATGATGGACAGTGTGCATACACATGTCCAACCCCAAGACCATAGTGGTAACGCATGAACATATCACGGTCAACAAATCTGTTGATTGGATTGAGAGCAAATTGAACATCAGGTCATTATCTACTCACCTATTTACATAATAATCCCTCCAGTCTGATGCATCATGAGCGCAACAGGACATTCCTTTGCCGTCACAGTGTATCTGTCCTCGGGCAAAGGCCGGTATGACATGACAGCTTCGTAAGACTGCCGATGGATCAATAAAACCAAAGCTTTCAGCCTCGTTGATTGAGGGGAAGTGGATGCGATCGAGCTTTTGCGTGTCCCATCCATTGTGCATAACCGTGTTATTACTATACCATCGCACCCATAAAAATTCCAGACGTCATGGCTGGTGGTCACGCATACCAGGACCGACGTACACCACGTTGACATGGTAAGTGCCTAGAACTCGGGCATATTTGAACGGGTAGTCATTGTCGGAATCATTGTCATTGGCAGGCTTGTTCAACATCATGATGTTGTAGTGCGATGTGCTGGCATTCACCGCATCTTGAGACCGTCGAACGTCGTAGGTTGTGTAGTTGATGCGTAACAAATTATGCTCGTACATGCGATCATACAGAAAGAGGACCGAGTTCGGATCGCAATCTTGGATATCCGTCGGAAGTTGGATATCTGTCAGAAGTGTCTGATCCTGCAAGTTTTCGACCTGCAACATCGATAAAATGCGAGGGAGGAGATGCCGTTTAAGTTTCGGCAGGAAATCCTGTACCGCAGTCTTAATTTCCATCTATTTTCAAAACCACCATCCACTTACCTTAACCGCCGGATCACCAGCATTTGTCCGAAGAAAAGTACCTATATGTTGATGCTGATTTTGTGAAAGACCTATGTGGTGGTGCTCCTGCGGAGTGTTGGCACATTGTTCGCACTGAGTTGACGAACCGGCGCCAGATCTGGCCCGAATACGACGGATGCGTGCTTGGCGGCGTTCAATACAAGCCATTTGTTTGATGAAGTGCCTCCGATCTGTCCGCTTGAACCAACCCTTTGGCGTACGATGTTCAAGCTCACTCTGGACAAAATTGTGTCAGCGATTAATGAGATGTGTATTAGGCTGAACTGCTTACCGGCTCAGACGAATACAAATCGCATGTCCCATATTTTCGGATAGTATTGGGATAGTCACCAAAAGAGTGATATTTGTAAGTATGAAGGTTGAAATTCTTCAACCGTGGTGTGTCAGCTTTCAAGCTACTAGCAGAAGCAGCAGCGGGCACTGGCCTACCGCCCGCAGCTCTTTTCTTTGCGCTGCGGCGTTTATGTGCCCGGGTCTCACGCTGCAATTCACGAGTAGTGAAGGTGGGACATGTCTTTTTGCTGAATTTGCGAAACTCGGCGCCTATGCGGACTGTTATGTCATCGAATATTTTTAAGGTATCATCAGTATGCATGCGGAGTTTTGCCAATGCATGCCAATGGGCACAAAAAAAGAGCAATTGCAGAATGGCGCTATTGTGGGGTTCGGGAAGGAGCCCATCAAAAACCGGTATAGCGCACTGAAGCAGATTTGAATCACAAACATAACTCGTAAGATCATGGACAAACCTGCAAAAGATCCTCAAAGTCCCGAGCTGCAAGCTTCTTCAACTCGGAAATATTGTTTGAAAATCACCGGATAGTGCTGCTACCAAACGTGGGCACTTGCCTGAAACTGAAGGTTGCATAAAACACCCTGAGTTGTTGCTATCTGACAAAAGGATGGGCACGCACCGACTATCAAGCTCATTAATGAGAGCTTTGTCGACGGAATTAAGTATCCGAAGAAGATGTATAAATAGGGCTCTCCAGACTCCAAGCTCAAATTCGTGCATAAGGTCCACAACAAAAATAGGGAAAAGGTTGAAACCAAGCGGGCCAAGCAGACGAGAAAATGCATTCTACAGCCAGTATCAGCTTCGAAATCAGTAGTGTAAATTATGTTATGACTCACAGGCGTCGGTACCAGTGAATGCTCTCGCAAAAGGGCTTCCACAGCTTGATTATTGATCACAAATTTTTTTCGATATATGATCTCACGTGCAGTGTCTACCTTGTGCCTTCTAACTTCGTCGTCGATGCGGGCGAGACTCTCTCGCTGCTGCATGTCTCGTTTCATACCCATGTTCTGGACACGTGACTTCGGTATGAGGCACCGAGGGCATAGACAATTCCCTTTGTCACGGATGGTAGCAAGAAGTACTCTAAGGTGCAATTAGACGCAATCCAACAATTTAAATGGCCAAGTGCGACACGCACTTTTCTGGATAATCGGCAGAATAAGTGAGGATCCGTGGATAAAATCGTCGCGTGATCCCATCGCAACATTTGATTACAATTCCATGTTTATAGGCTTCTATGAACTCATCATCTAGGAGTATTGTCCACTGCGCATGCATGACTTCGCGGCGGCAATGAGTTATTATGAGTTTTATGTCTCCTTTGTTACCCATATTCTCAGTGACAAAATCTTTGAATGCGTCGGGAAGCTGTGCAGTACTGTGAGTAGAGCCAACAGTGGGAGGGTAGTAAACATACAGCTTGGAAATAGGCAATGTGGTTACACAGATGACATGTCGGTTTACATCGGTGGTATTTGGACTCGTTACCGAAGTAGAGGTAAGCTGGCCATAATTTTTTGTTGCCGAATGATGTCAAATGAGTCGCATCGGACGCAAACATCATTGCTACAACAACCCATGGGAGGTGGCATCCAGGTTCCCCAGGAGAATCCTGTAGCTCGCGATGAGCTTCCAAAAACGCAGGTGACGTGTACAGTTCGCCATGAACACGGATATTGTCGCTTGTGTCAGAAGACTTCCAGAAGAGCATATATGGTTCATAATGGAAATGTCGAACATCCTCGGGCTTTGAGAGTTTTTCCCTGATCACAGAAACAAAAGAACGATGGTAGAGGTCGCCCACATGATAGTTTTGCAAGCCAGGCTTCTTCGCTCTGCTGTGAAAAGGTACTGAGATATGTATCGGAGTCTTATTCCATCCAGCATCTTCGTCCATCCATTCTGCATCGTCCTCTGCGTTGTCGTCAGATCGATCATCAAAATTGTTCTTCGCCAACTTAGTGTCAATTTTGGCCCATTTTGTATGTCGCACATCAGCTGGATGAAAATCTGGACTGCCAACAATTTTTAGCAGCTCGCTGAAGCTTTCGCGAGACTTTTGAATGCCATGGTTCCAATGCCAGTCGCCTAGAAGGAAAGAGTTTTGATTGGGATAGGGATTGAATATATTTCCAAACCGATGATAGGCCGAAGCGTCAGCTGTCATGGTGGCTGAGGGCAAGTCAGATAAATCATGCAAGTCGACCTGTTCCTCGGGATCGTGTGACGGTGGTTGTCCTGAGTCATACTGGCGGGACAGTCCGAAAACATTTTTAGGTGTCTTAAATAATTGACGGATGCGTGAGGTGAGCGATGCAGGCCCTAGAGAAGCGGGTGGTATTGCGCTAGGGTCAAGTGGAGTAGATGGAGGCAAAGCTGGGTGCAATGGAGCCGGAGAAAAGAAGGGTAAGGATACAGGTAGGATATCCCTAAAGCGTTTTGGCAACTGTCGATTTTGTCGCCTTGGCCTTCCCTCTGCCAGAGATAAAGGATTGGGGTCTACAGACGAGTGCTGAGGTAGATTAGCTTCTGACCATTCACCAAATACAGCAACCCACTTCAAGGTTCTCAATGGCAGACTGCGCCCTAAGGACCACGTCATGCCCACCCATTGTCTCATCCTGAAAAGTGCAGTATCAGTCCAAAAAGTCGGTAACACCCTGATAGTGTAAAGAAGCACATACCTCTGTCTCAACACCCTCTACGCTGGAGGGAACGTCAAAGAGATGTAATGCTTCACCGGAAGGTCCATCTGTTCGATCTGGATCTAGTAGACGCCTTTTTTTCCGACTCATCCACGTTTCCTTTGCCTTCTCCAATGCTCCAGCCAAACGTTTCTTATTTCTAGAGCAAGTGCGCTGATGAAACTTGAGTCGCCCCGGGTGATTAAAGCTCTTTCCACAGACGCAAGTCTCACAAAATACAGTCGTATTATCTGAGTTTAACTCCATGACAGTTGTCTGAGAAAAGTTTGGTCAGTCCTTATGATGGGAAGTTGATGAGAAATGCCGACGCCGACTCACAGAGCAAATGTGGCCTTAACTAGAGAGACTACTAGTAATTAGGAGCATCTGGACGCGCCAACATATTCGCACATAAAATTTATTTGAGCAAGCTCGCAGTGATGGGCCAGGTGCTTCGCCAGGCAGCTGAGGCAGAGATCTTCCCTTCTTGGACTACATGCTCCTACCTAAATTGCTTACCTGAGCGACCGACGAGAGCCGACGAGTCTGACTTTGCGATACAATGATCGAGTACTCCATGATCCGACACCAGTCTGGCCTCTCGTGTATGTGTCCAGATTCCATCATGCCCAGAAAGTTGGTGACATCTGGCTGCTCTATCCTCAGAGTGTCGAGATTGGGACCGAGATATACATTCCTGTTCAATCTAAAGCGATTGCCCAGCAGTATAAAGGGTCATCCAACTTGTGGCAGAAGAATAAAATTCTGCACTCTCGACAAGCCTCCAACAACACCCAACGTTAAATGGCATGTCTACCCCACTCTATGAGCGATATCTGAGGCGCATTCAATGTCAACAGCAGGTAGAGCCAGCTGTTATTCTGCACTACGACATAGCATCAATGGACCTCCGTGGTTGGTTCTGGTACGTCATTAAATAGTGATAATCGCAAATCTGGCTGATTATAGTTATGCTCTGACTTGAAGGCCTGTCACTCAGAATGGGGTTCGCGTTACTCCCACAGACCTCTTGGCACATCGCCACGTTCACGATTTCAAAACTCCGTGTTGCCTATGCGCTTGCGATGATGCCGCACCTGACTACATCGAAACGGCTATCTATAGGATTACTCGTGGACCATATACCGGCAAATATGTGGCCACTTGTGCCTTAGACCGGTGCGGCTATTTTGGTACGTTGAGTCTCTGCCTCTGGATACACAGTGCACACCCTAACTGCCCTCTACTAGTCGGTATTGAGCGTATGTATTCGAAACGCGGACTATTGCTACGGATGTACCCTGTCCGACGTACGTTAAGTTTCGTCAAGACTGGCACTTTATTCCTCTAACTTCGTCTCGGTTTCAGCTGTCGCAATGCGTGCACCATCCCCAATTGTGTATATGGCCCTACCTGGCTCAAATGACGGTCAGTATCAGCCGTTGTTTTCTCCGGACCCTTACCTTACAGCCCACATAGACTTTGTTAACCTACCTGCTATACCGACCTATGAACCTCCGGCCCGTATGCCCGAGTCATTGATAATCCGTCTTCTGAGGCTAGACTCTTGGGCACGACCCGGACTCTCTGAGGCAGAGTTCTGCAAACTCTTTGCAAAATGTCGTTGTGGGTTGGTAATGACACGAAGAGTTTTTAGAAATCATGTTTGCGGAGTGGGAGGTCGGAAGCCACGGGTCTTCATTGACCTCACATCGGATAGTGACGACGAAGAATCACGTTCGCCGACTGTTGATATAACTACTGATTCTGAGGAGGAGCTGTAGCAATTGCAATTGTTTATCGGGTATAATCACATTCAAGATTTGAAGGCCACTCGAGCCAGTTTTAAACAATCAAATAAATCTTGCATTTGAAACTGCGTGTGTTACGTTTAAAAAAAATATGTATGGTTATCATGAGGTCAAATCTACACTGAAAACATGATATATATACAAAATCAACATACTGGAACCATGTAACAAATGTTTTCTCAGCGAGCGACCTGCACGTGCGGTTCAAGTACTGCCCCAATATGTATTGAACAGCAAACAAGGAGCAGGGTGATGTTCATATCTGAAACGAATGGAAGCTAATACAAAGCAAAAATAAATAGACCTGCACAACAAAGTCCAAGTCTGAAAGCAGATCAGAACCTAACGAAGAGTTACTGTAACAGTAAGACCCACTCGCTCCTATCTTCGGACATCGCCTGCCATGCCCATCATCTCATTGTAACTGATGTTGGGACCTGAGGCTATAACATCAGCTTATATACTGCTCCAGCAAACTACGGTCTTCTTACGCTTCAAACGACGTGACTGGTATGGCCGAAGCCATGGGCATTCCAGTATTGCGCCATCTGGTGCATGCCATGGCTCACGACGATTGTCATTGATGATGTGGGCTGCAGCAAGTTCATCAAGGGCAGTATTGACGCACAAACTTAGGTGATCCTTGATTGTTCGCAATCGTTCACGAGTGATGTTCATCTGGAGTTTTGCGGCCTTGTAGGTGAACACGGCCATTTCATAGCGTTCTTCGGCGAGGAACAGTTCAACTTGCAGAACATTATGCATATGGCACGCATAAAGCATAGCAGATCTATGCGAATGTCGCAATGCACAAAGATCATACAGTAGGGTAATACGCTGATGTTGAAGCAACAATACTAAGCTGATGATAGGTATAGGAGACGAAGTGGCAACAAACTTTGAGATCTGGTTCTGTGGAGGCAAGAGAGTGAATGTCTGCAAGGGGTGGTATACGACGTTGTACGTCTCCTTGGGATCGATTGTGCCAACAAGACACACGACTCGCTGACGACGATGGAGAAGTAGGTGGAGTAACCCAGTCGGACAATGACTGGACGGAGGATGGGGGCGTGGATGGACGCCAACAACTTGTTGGAGATTGAGTCCTCTGAACTTCCTCCATCCACCGTAAAATATCGGCCATATCACAGTGTTTTGAAAAAAAAATTGGGTGCAATGATGGGTGAATGGGTGTTGAATCTAATGCAGCTTAACTTATCGAAGTGCCCGTGCCTATTTGTCATGACCGGGAGCATTATATACGTATACACTTGTCGGACGACTGTACCATAGGACAGTATGCTGTAAATATAGCGGGTCCGGACCACACTTTGCTTAATCACTCTGGTTCTAGTGTCTGGGCAGAAGCCATGGCTGCATTATCCCTATTCCGACAGGTCCAGCTTCCTATCTAGCTATGGAGGACTGAGAGTTCTCTTGTACTTCTCCCAATCGAAAGACGCTTAAATACAGGTAATAGTCAAAGCTTGCAAGCACTCACCGCCCTTTTTTTCCGACACCTCCATCATGAACGCAATCCGCAATCAGTCCGAAGATATCAAAAAAATCATGGCCTTCGTTGCTAGGCCGAGCCCCAGTGGGAGCCAAATTAATTATGGCTTTGTCAGCGGTGGGAACCTCAGTGTTGCCGAAAAGCTGGCAAACGCGAACTTGTCTGCGGAATTGTTGGACCAGACGACGATGCCTTTTGTGCATCTCGTTAAAGATGTAAGTCTTCGCATTTTGCATCATGCATTTGAAACTTATGTAATGTAGGGTCAAATTGTGGCTAACTTCCAGAATACGGTGTTTGAGAGCATCGTTGCTCGGTTAGTCTGTGATGGGCGCAACAACGGCCCGGCCCGGGGTAACGGGCCGCACGATGGGTTGGCGTTTGTGGCAGCTCAGAATCAGACCGTTGAACTATCTATGTATTCCTATGCAGCTGTGATGGTAAGTGGCAGTGTTCTCTATTGTATGTATACTAAGAAACTTCTCAGATTCATCACTGCATCCAGCAGTTTTATTACGGGGAGCAGCTGGAGGATATCCCTTTTGATGCCGAAGAAGTACAGGAGTTAGCTGACCTGATCCAGGCCAGACTGGCATCACTTGAGCAAGATGACCAGTTGTCTGCTCGCCGTCGAATCCTCGCTCTTGCGGTATGTCATGATCTATCCATTTCAACAATCTGCTGATCAAATTCACAGGCACATCGTCTCGACTGACTCCCTGTTTGTAGTAGACGCTTTCATTATGCATGTGGGACAAAAGTGTTCCATTAATGTCAATTAGCCTGCATATGTATTATCTTGCGCACGAATCATCTAGCTAGTCTTTTTCCGAGTTATTCCAGATTTTGTATTATATCACACATGAATTTACCGAAGCTTGGGTACACTCAACTTTGTTGTAAGCATGCCAATTGGAACTCCGCCAGAGTCGCACTAATGCTGCTCTGAGTCTAAGTGGCCGATCTGCATTCTTGTTGTCATTATCAGCTTCACTGTTTGGTCTGCATTGAACGCCCATCAGAAGATGGTACCATTGCGTAGGGATCCACGTGATGTCTTGTTGCGGAATGGCATCTCAGCGGCAGATGTGCGTTAAGACCGAATATCCCAACGACACTGCCATCAAAAACAGCTAATGCTGCTCTAAGCGGCCTATCTGCATTCTTGCTTGTTGTCATTATCAGCTGGTCTGCATTGAACACCCATCAGAAGACGGTACCATTGCATAGGTGAACGTAATCAGTAATCAGTAATCATAATACGTACTAGCCTCATT
>KN833059.1:40319-107236 GCA_000827315.1 Piloderma croceum F 1598 | reverse complement strand
TGAGATAGGTTCGGAGGCTGTATGCAGTGTTTGGTCTTGTTTGGTATCGTAGCATGTACTGGCAGCACCGTAGCACGAGACGCAATCACACCACAACGTAGCATTCCACACGAAGGCGGACTTCTACAGTCGGATTGCACTCATCCACCGGTACACGCATATCCGTGGCCTCTCGTGACACGAAACGACCGGCCTATGGTGACAAGTGCTGAGATGTCCGTCGTATATCGTTTCCACGAATTCATCATCAACCAATTTCCCATCAAAGACGAGCACAATAAGACCATCGAGGAGCGAGATTTGTTTAGTACGGCCTTTGATTCGAAGATGTTTTTAAACATTGGTGCAGATAGTATCTTGCGCGGTATGCTCGCGAGTGATATCCCGAATTTCAAGTCTGGGGTCGACGAGGAATATAGGTCTGCGGGACGGTATAGGGGAAGTCCATTTGATATTGTAACGTGGAGTATTGTACATGAGCGAGAGCAGGGTCTTCCGACATTCAACACGGTACGCTTCTTTTCGATGTATCAACTGCGATCTGGCCCATTTTCTTACGTTCGGGCTTAATATTCATCAGTATTTCGAAGGGTACGCCAAGCAGACTCCAAGACCGGCGGTAGATGTAAAGATTCGCAAGACTTTCGAGGACTTTTCCACCGACCCCGAGACTGTCGCTCAACTTAAACGCCTCTATAAGACTCCTAATGATGTTGATTTCGTTGTTGGCGTTCAGCTGTAAGTTTTAAAACTCGTGGGCGTTGTACCGCTTTTATTCAGCTGTTGAAATTTAAGGGAAGAAGAGCTGTTCCCGGGTACAACAATGCCTGTGAGTTTAGCCAGTCACAAACCGTCCGAACGAACGAAACTCAATATCGTTTTTGCAGGTATCGGCTCTGATCCCATCTCTCTTCTCTCTCTTTGGTGTGGGCAATTCAGATCGTTTTAGTCCCGGATTTGCAGTTATGCGGTGCATTCTAGTTGATAAACCATGGAACTGCCGTCCCTCGAATGCTCTGGAGGAGCTCCTATAGGCGCCCAAGCCATCTGAACACTTCCCAAATGCACGATGGTTCGATCCATTTTGGATGAAGGAATTGGATCTGCAAGCGCATGGCACTAACTTGTTGTGGCGGTGAGTTTATATTAAAAATTTGAATCTTGAAGGAACGTGTTGATCCATATGATTTTAATTAGCATGATCACAGAAAATAGTGGAGCTAAGTACGTACCAAATCATCTTTACATTACTTTTACTAATCAGATAATTGATTAAGGTGCATCCAAAAGAACCCGCTCTTTCCCTTTAACGCGGAAACAAACCCAGTACTTTGCGAGTTGACGAAACCAAAGTCGACTATACCCTGGAAGATCATTTTGGGCACGGTTGCAGCGCTCGCACTTGGCCAGGCCATTATATCTTGGCTTCGTAAACCAAAACACACCCCGCCTACTACTTGGGGCAAGTTCATCATCGGCTGCGGTCAAGAGTTGCAAAAGGACCCCAAAGGCTTCCTCGTGCAGCAGGCCCAGACGTACGGATATGGCAAGACGTTTGGGTTACGCTTATTCGGCAGTCTCGTATATTATATTTGCCCTAACCCTGCTGACATCGGTGTGATGATGAACGACGAATTACGTGCTTCGTTCCACGCGCTTGCCAAGGCTACTCAGCTAGGTGCTGTGGTCGGCCGTCGCAACTTTGCCCAAGAGTTGCACGCTTCCGTTATTCGTCGAAAGCTGGAGACAGAGCGAGCGCAGGTGCTCCCCGCGATGGCCGATGTTGTGGCTCGAACAGTCAATGATTGGCTGGATATGAACCCCTTAGGCGACTCTGATGACATCAGCGATTCCCTTAAGCACTTGATGGCATATGTCATGTCTCGTGTATGCCTCGGCCGTGTAGGTTTTGACGATCGGGAGTTGATCGAGGCTTACATCGGGCTCAACAGCGACTCTGGCACCGTCTTCCAGGTATCAAACTTGTTACCGTCCGTTATCGCTCGCATCTTCTCGGACATCAAGGTACACAAACACTACGCGACTATCAAGAAGAAAATTTTACCCGTTATTCGTCAACGGCGTAAGCTGCAGGACACCAGCACCGAAAAAAGTGCTGATGACTTCCTTGGCTTCTTTCTCGATGCCACCGACGATGACACTCGTGTCGCTGAGCTTGTGGCAGGAATTACCATCGGCGGATTGATTAATGTGAGCGTCGGCGTAACAAATGGCCTTTATGATATTGCTGCGGTCCCTGGCCTTCAAACGAAAATTATTTCCGGGGCACGCCCGAGTGAGTTTGTTCCTGACAGAACGTCGACTGGGCAATGGGACAAACTGCGATCGGCGGTGCTAGAAACTCTTCGTCTTTCTGCATGCGTATTCGGACCTGTTCGCAAAATCATTGTGAATGATTTCAAACTCGGGAGTGATCCGCGAGTCATCTTACCTAAGGGCAGCGGGATTGCGGCTAGTCTTTACGTTAGTAATATATTTTCCCGTCTAAACCTGTGCTAACATCTATTGATAGCTCGTGCACTATGATGATAAAATTTATCCTAACGCCAATGAATACATTTATAACCGCTTTACGGGAGCAAATGACGCAGTGACGGGATCGACGCAGTACGTTACATTTGGATTGCCGCCTCATACTTGCCCCGGGCGTTTCTTCGCTATCCAGGCGAGTTATTAATTTATTGGTATTCGTATTACACTCTAGTTCTGACGTGGACGCGTAGACTGTCGCAATTGCACTGAACGCTCTCTTGCATAAGTATGATGTTCAGATCGGCAGTGCCTTGCCGCTGGGAGATCGATACAATTATATCGTCGGGGAGGTGGTGATGCCCAGGAAGCCGTTGACGCTCAAGGTCACTCGGCGGTCTTGATTGATTAGTGTCGATGGTTTAGCGCTTCTGTATTAGCAAGAATTAGACTCGGATACAACTATGCCAGAAATTTGTACACCAATGATATTCACTGGATTCTTGGTTGAACCGCTCAAAACAAATGATGAACGATGAAGGCCAACTTCTTCCGCATTCCCGATAATATCTCTTGCATAGGGCTGAGCACTGTACCCCAGAAATTGCTATGCTACTTCAGTATATGACAGCCTTGTTGCATCTAGAAGTTTTATTGGAATCTCGGGAAGGCCCCCATCCCATTTTACCCCAGGTATAATCCATTTCCTTCTCATTTCATTCCTGAAGCTGGCTAGATTATGTGATGCGTTGTCAGTCGGGTCTCAAAATTATATTTATACTTTCTAGAACTTACCTCCAGTTCCGGGATAATTCTAATGAGAACCCCCCAAAAAATCAGGTGAAGTGAGAATATTTCCTATCCAGAAACCCCCCTCTCTATGCGCTCTTGAATTCATATGCAGTACATATTTGTGTGACCCTTGAAACAACATAACACAGACATATTTTGAGATAGGGAGGAAAGTGGGAACACTTGAATGTTGAAACATTGAAGCTTTGAAGGGAAATGATCATGATGTTGAATAATTGAGTGCCCAAATGGGGCAGCTTCGGGAAATATAGTGGAGTTCTGCAAGTGATTTCAAAAGTGATGTCCCAGTTATAATGTCCCTTCCAAATACCTTTGTGTTCCAACTTGCCCTCTGTATATATATTGGCAGTGGTTAATAACAGATATCATTCCTGAAAAAATACATTGATTGTTACATAGCAGAACATGACTTTCTTTCACCAACCTATGCCTCCCCTCAGGAGCACCACTCCTGACAGTTTATCCCATCAAAACTACACAGATAGTACTCCATTGCATCAGAAAGTGATAGGTCAGTTTAAATTGAACTTGGTGCTGACATAATGTGGATAGATCAGACAAAAAAGCTGCAATGAAATAGAGGAAGACATATTGAAAGTTACAGTATCTGAGGCACACACATGCCACAAGATCTCCATGGACAACTGTCCTGGAAATTCCTTTATTGTCTTGATGAACACCCATCAGTTCATTAGCAATACCGATATTTGCTGAAGTCTGATCATCCTTAAGATACACCAGCATACTACATGTTACATCAAAATAAAACAGTTCAAACATACTTGGTGGAGTGGGCCATTGCTTCACGTGGCATGTACAAGTCAACCTGGGTTTTTATTTCAATTTTAAAGTAGATGAACTTGTACAAAATGGGTTGTGTGCAATGTGACATCTTCAACATAACAACATATTTCTTTCGTCAGAATTAATATACTGCTATGAAAAATAAATAATAAATGTTATACCTTTGGCTACTGGAGATAACCAAAGTGAGAAATAGATTCCAGAATTATTTATTCAAAAGAATAAGCCATCACCTGGGACATAACAGGATATTTCCTGCTGCCAGGATTAGAATACTACTGCAAAAAATTAATGGATTATTGCTGCACTTTTGGCTACTGGAAATAACCCAAGTGAGAATTAGATTTTGGAATTATCTATTTCAGGCAGACAAAAGAATAAACCATATTGAAAAATTTCTGGAGGATATAATCTAAATCTGGATAACATATTTATTTAGGGGACATAACTATTGTCAGAATATGATTTCACCAATTGTTCTTCCAGGTCAATAAAAGTGGTTTCCGTATTTAGATTATTTCTTGATGACAAAATCATTGCCAAGGGCCAAACAATGATTTTGTCATCAAGAAATAATCCAAATATGGGAAACACTTTTGTTGACAGAACAATTGGTGCAATCAAATTTTGACAATAGTTATGTGGCCTGAACAGATGTATCCTCTGGATAAATTCTGAATACAGTTTATTCTTTTGTCTGCCTCAAATAATTAATTCCGGAATCTAATTCTCACTTAGATTATCTCCAGTAAGAAAAGGTATAAACAATAATCTATTTATTTTTCGTGGTAGTATTCTAATTCTGTCAAGGTGACAAATGCTGTTATGGCCCAGGTGTCAAAAGATGAACTTATGGGACTTTGGTCATGTGACATGCTGCCCACCCAGATCAAAAAGCATTTTAACTTAAATTACATTATTGGAATTTTTTACTATTCAGACGGGGACACTACATCATTGAAGTACTGAGCCAAAATGGAGCTATACAATGTAATAAGACAAAAATAAATAAAAGGAGACAAAACTGAGCCACTATGGCTTGGTTTCAGCAAACAATTCACAGGGGGTTCATATTTGCATAGGGTGTGTATGTTTTTAATGAGGGAAGGTGGGGTTGGGGTGATGTGAGGCTGTACTCACACAGCACATGAGGGGAGGGAACTGGGGCCAAAACACCAAAAAAAAACAACCTGAAGAATCAGCCCTTTAAAGTTTGACTATGGGCTGGGCTGGCTACAAGTGGTTTGTGGACTCATGTGAGATCACAGGCTCCCCCCTGCAATGGTAATCTAAGAGCTGAGGTGTAGGGAGTGAGCTGGTTATGGTGAGTTGGAGTGGTTTTGCTCACCTTGGGATTTGCAACCTCTCCTGCATGTTCATTCCCCTCTACTCCATTGCATTCCTGCTCTCCCTTCTGCTAACACCCTTCCAAAACACCCCAGAGTGGGTTGGAAAGTCCAATGGGCTTCACATTTGGCACCAGTCAATGTGGACTCAGAGACACATTGCATGAGTCATTTGGTGGAGTTTGAAACTCCTCCCAATTTTGCATGCAATTTCATTTTTGATGTGACGTTCTCCACAGCCCCTCTAAAATCTTAAAATATTTCCTTAGATTACAATGTGTGACACTCACCATGTGGCATTGTCATTTCAAAGTCGCAGAATTTCCATTTATATCTACAATCTGCATTGGTTTTGAAACTCAGTTAATGGAGACTTCAAAATATATTCACACAATAAGTAAATGGTGCACCCACAGTATATGATGCCAATCTTAGGATCAGAATTTCACTTAGAAACCCAGGTTAAAGAACAAGTCTTAAATTAGCATTTAATGACTCATAACAAAATGAAAATAACAGTTGCCAAATGACAGATTTTTTTCAACAACAACATGGACATCTTGGACATGTATCAAAACCTCAGAGAAAACAATTATGGAAAAACCTCTGAGGGAAAAGCTACCTTGTGTCCAGACCATCACCCCCATCCTGATACCACTGATCAAGAGCTTCCCAGTCAGACAGCTCTGACGATGTGATTCATAGGTTGTGCTGAGGTCCATAACCATGCCAATGGACCAGGAATTGCCAGCTGTGGCCATGGCAGCACAAGTCAATTATTTGATCAACAATATATTCTTCTAGCCCATTGGGAGTGACTATGGGTCTGGGTTGTGTAAACTCTCATGAGGGGAAAAGTGTGGGGTCATTTGGCAGATGATGGTTGATTTTGGAGACATGGAAGGTTGGGAATTGGTTGGTTGGTATGTTGAGGGTGTGTGTTGAAGCTTCAGGGTTAGTAGCAGTAATTCAGAATGGGCTGTCCTACCAAGGGAAAAATTTAGCGGTGCATTTTTCACTTTTATTCTTATATTTGTGATGCCTATTTGCAGTAGACAGCATAATGAGATCATTTATGTGGAAGTGTGGGTCGGGTGCACAGGATGCAGATGTGTGCTAGGTACTGGCTATGCGCCAGCTACGGAGCTGTAGCCTAGCTCAGCTGGCCGGCTGTAGCAGGAAAATTGTAGGCAATGTTGCCAACACCTGCTGGCTATTTGGTGTCCTAAATCACTTGTGCATGACATGCAAGAGCACCTTGAATAAGCCTGTGTTTAAATATTGTTGCAGTATTACTGTGTAGTAGCACTTTGATCTGCCAAGTATTATCATGTTGAAAATGAAATTAATTTTGTTTTCCAGAAAAGGGAATTCCTTCTTGAAGCCTTTAGCCGTTTGATTGAGCTTGAAATCATGGCTTGATGAATGCTCTATGGATATGCTGCTGACAGCCACAATAAATGCAGAGGGTGACGATGTGACAAGCTAGAACTCATATTGAAAGGTATTGTAGCACACACAATGCTACGTGCACTCATATGACCCCACCAAGTCGGCTTAGCCGTGGCTAAAGCCCTCGTTTAGCGGTTAGCCGCTCATAATCGGCTATAGCCGAGCCTAGCCATTGTGGCGGCTAATGGCGGCTATGGCTAGGCGGCTGCCGGCTAGCCTAGCCGCGGCAACACTAGTGGTACCGTTTCAAAAGGTCATCACATGATAGTATGGACTCGATCAGAATCGCAGCCATTCCGCGTATCCACTTCCCTCCACGAAACCGCCAACTCCTGGCACGTTGACGGAAATCAATCATGATATTCGAACTTTTGACGACTGTCCTCTCTGTTACTACCTATTTGTCTGGACAACCTGCTCACCTTGAATACTCGAACCATAAAAACACCGAGCCTTCGTCAGGTTGCGGTTTAGTACCTACCTGGCAATTTGATGCCCACAATCGTGCAAATGTCACTATGGGTGACCGGTCATTCCTTGTCCATATCCCGATGTCTTACGACGTGACGACTCCTCATGCTATGGTGCTGTCCTTCCACGGGTTCAAACGTGACGATGTGAACCAGGAGAAGATCAGTGGATTCTCAGACAAAGGAATCACGCTAAATGGAAAAGTATGGGCTGATTTATTGCTTCTGTACTGATTGTTGACCGCATGTTCAGGGAATTATTGCAGGTTAGAGGTCAACGAATGGTTTGTATCCACTGAGTTTGCTTAATGAGGGACCGTAGTTTATCCGAATGGGCAATTTGGACCTGGAAAAAACGGAAACGAAAGCATTCGAGCATGGCAAGGTGCCCCTTACTCGCCAGTATGTAATTTATTTTGGTAAATTTCGCCTTTTAACTGACACCTTCTGAATCGGCTAGCTCGGAGTAGATGATGTGAATTTCACAGATCGGTTCAAAGATTTTAACAAACATTCATCTTCAGATTGCTTTCACACAAGAAATGGTTCAACTGCTGCAAGTCAACCTGTGCATTGACGGCCAACGAATATATGCATCGGGAAAGAGTAATGTAATAATATTTATGCTCTCTTCCATAACTCAGTATTTAATTTGAAAGATCACCTAGGGCGGTGGTTTCACGAACCTTCTGGCCTGCACACCATCTACCGCGAACTTGTTCGCTGCTTTTGCCCCCGTATCGGCGGCACTCTATTCGGGCGCGAACCCCCAGAATTGTGCTCCTGGACGCGTAGTGCCCATTATCAACTTCCATGGTTTGGCAGATACGACAATACCCTTCTATGGCCAGCGCGCTGATAAGCATAATCGCATGGAGTGTACGTGCCTCAACGTGAATGCTAGCGTTCGTATTTTATCATTGGTTCTCCTCTAGATGCGACACCAAGCATTACACAATACCGGGAGGCATGGGCACTTCGCAATGGTTGTAGACCGTCACTCAACTGCTCTGCCGGCCCTCTGTCAGTTTCAACGATTCATTGCTTTCCAACCCCTTATCACTGAGTGACCTTTATCAGACTCGGGATCAATGCCCTCATCTCTCACCCACACAATAACACGACGCTTGAACAATCCATCTGTTCCGCTTCGAATAACGACGCCGTCGTAAGTGGGTTCACGGTGAAATGTCTCGGACATTCCTGGCCATCGACTTTGGGTCTTGATGGGGGCTTTACGGATTTTAATGCAACAACTGCTGATATTCTTCCCTTCTTCGAGATGCACACCCTGTAATTCCCAGTGGCTCGAGTCGAAAACATTTGTTTATGCTCTAAACTATAATCCCGCTCCCTATCATTCAGTACTTATTAGACTACTTACGGTATTATAGAATGGACTGTACTATGACATGCTAGTAACAAGCTGATATGTAAAATTTATTATTTTTAAAAGGAACAGAAAAAAAGACTGCTGTGTTCGTCATTAGCACTTACCAGAGCTTGAATATATTGTTCGGATATCCGGAACTCGGGTAGACGAACGACCAAAAGAATATGAATTCGCGTTTGGCCAGACTTAGCGCCTACTAAGTACTAGGTAATCTTCCGGAATCCGACGGAGCTTCCGATTGCTCTAACATATATGGCGTCACGCGTGTTGTCTATAACACAGGGCATATATTTGTTGGAATCACTTACCCTTCTCATTGGTGGAGTACGGCTCCGTCCTCCGTGAACTTACCATCCGCCCATACCATGACGGATGGGGTCAAGGAGGCCCAGACATACTTACTACTACTAGTCTACTAGCTATGTATTTTATCAGCATGTGATCAGGATCCTCGGACTTACAACCGTTCTGTCCACAAGTAAATCCACACTACCTGCAGTTAGGTAAAGTGCATAGCAATTCGTTATAATTAAGGTTTACACGCAGCAGTGCCTGAGAGCGTCATCACAATAATAGCCCTTCGAGCGCTCCTTACTCGGAAATCAAAGCAGGAAAAGCGCTGTCAGATGTAATGTTGTGCCTAAGAACCAATAGCCCGGATCGTAAGTCCTGTCACTTGCTTCGGGGACCCCTTTACAAGGTTCCAATCTCTCGTCTGCTGGCTCGTTACTCTCGATATCCATCCGATCTGGTGCAGCAATGCTCGCTACACACGTTCTTGCTCTATCACTAGCCTTACACCTACGAACCTCCTCTGGATTCTCGTTCACTATCGATAACACTCCCCAGCAATGTTCCAATCTTAACATATCCGTTATTGGTTCGGGACAGCCTCCTTATAGCGCAGTTATTGTGCCATATGGCTCAACTCCGCTAGCTAACAACATTGAAGTCCGAGAAGTTCTGGACGTAGCCTTTATCGGTGCTTCAACATCTACAAGCTTCCAGCTCAATTACCCCGAAAACTCCCAGTTCGTGGTCGTGGTAAGTAACCTAATTGACAATGCTGTGGAACGGGATGTTAAGGCTGACAGACTACCACAGGTCAGCGACAGTACAGGATTTGGCACTGGAGGAGCGAGCGTTGCAGTACAAGTCCAAACCAGCAGCGATTCCAGTTGCTACAACAATGCCAAGTCGAGCTCTCCTCCCTTCACCTTCAGTATCACCCCAGTGGACAACCAGCTCACTCAGTGTACCTCGACACGGATTGATTTGTATGGAACGACGCAGGGGTAAGTGTTGTATTGTGGTACGAATATGGATCGAATTCTTTGACCTGATTGCAATTAACCTAGGAGCGTTCAATTCTATGGCGTAATACCTGGGGGCCAGTGCTTTCCAATAAATGAAGAAAACATTGGCACTGGGAGCGATGCTGGATTCGATTTTACAGTGCCAGTTCGGGCTGGCGTAACCGTTCTGCTTATTGGTGGAGATAGCAGAGGCATTGGGTCAGGTGGTTCGGAACAGATAGTTGTCGAACAAAGTGGCAGTCAGTCATGTTTGGACTCGTCATCACCCTCCTCGACACCTGGTTCTCCGGCTGGGCAAATTGTTTATCCCACGAGCTCCAGTGGTGGTGGCAGTGCCGTCAATAACAATGGTGGAAATGGTAGCAGTACAAATGGCACCTCAAGGTAAATGGTTCACCCAATCCATAGTCACACCGTTTGATATAAGTTTCTCGTAGCAAATCTAACAAGGATGTTGATAAGGATGCTATCATCGGCGGTGCAGCTGGTGGTGGACTAATCATCATCGCAATCAATGTTTTAGTTTGCCTTTATTTCATTCGCCGTAGACGCCGCACAAGATACGATAATCCCGTTGATCGTCAAAGTAACGCCGAGCTACTCAGCCCTGGCCTAAACCAAATCTCACCTTTCTACGAACCAGAAGCATTCCGGGCCCCAGACACAGCTACCGTGTCCTCTTACGGACGACAAAGCTACGATCCTCGTCAATCAACAGAAGCAAGCACCACACCTTCCATCTCACGAACTGGACTAAACGTCACTCCTTCGCACGGAATGCAGAGCTACAATTCCAATAAATCCATGCAAACCGATATGACAACCTTTCTCCAGCATTCGGGCACGCCCGAGCCAGGTGGATTAGGTAGGGGATCTACCAGCAGCGGGTCAAGTCCAACACCAAACAGTTCACTAGTTCCGGGGCATTTGTACCCTATCAATGAAAAAAGTGCTATTCCGGAAACTACCATACTTCCACCCGCGTATAGCAATATCGGAAATACCCTGCCATGGTGATAGACAATGGCCTACAAAGTAGGGCTGTCCAAGATTATGATTTGTATTTAATATGTTATGATTGTTTTGAATTATTATGATTACAATACAGCTCATTGTGTATTCTGATTTCCTTGATTACAGTTGAGTATGATACAATATGATTATGAATACAATATGATAGAGTGGTTGTATTTAATCATAATAATAAGGTACTCAAGTGCTACCAAAATGCACAATTCTAGTGCTGTTCTGGCCTGTATGTGCCATATTTGGTCACATAGGGACTACTTTTCAGCAGGAACACCTCAACCTTACATAATCACAGGCTTATTAGCTTGCCATACTGGGGGTATGGCAAACCTGAAATATTTAATTACCACTCACATGCTAGTACAAATTGCCAACAATGACAAATGTCCACTGTCCGTGCTTGCTGTTCCACACGGTGAGCTCAATGATGAGCTCAATTCCCAATCCCTCCCCTTGATTCCTTTTGTAAGCTTGTCCACATGGTATTGTGGACATCAGTATGTATTTATCACACTTTTAAATACTTTATATACTCTGTAAAGTCAAAAATAATTGGAAAAATAAGAAATTGATTGGTTGAGCTTCCTAGTGTATGGTAGTGCAGTCAAATAAATAATACAGAGTCATGAGAGGGTCAGCATAGATGTGAAGATGCATCTGTCTGCTTTCCAGCGAGCCTGAAGTTTTGAAAAAGCAAAGGGAGTGGGATGAAAAGGAAGCAATTAATATTGCAAGACTCACCTGCTATGTGACCATCTCAGAAACCCAAGTATAACACAATATTCTATGTTACTGAGCTCCACCTAATATTTTTGCAAATGATATTTGATGTTACATGAACTGCACCTTGGTGGAAGGGCACATTTCTAGACCAACTGACAATCAGCAAAAAAGAATTTGCATTAAGATAATATGATTATTTCCCAAATACGATATGATATGATTACCTTTGAATAGATACAGCCACTGATATGCTGAATACAATATGATTATATTACATTACAGTAATATATATATATATAATCATAGTTGGACAGCCCTACTACAAAGTAGCACCAAATTCATATATGTGATACATTTACCACACATCCCAGGAATCATGGCACTCGGTTGATACTGATAGGTAGTTTCAATGTGTTATGTTGCTCTCAGACATTGATGACCACTTGCTTATATTTCATATACCTATTTAATAATTGTTTCCTTACGTGACAAGTTTACAGTTATTTGTAGTTTTGTTGGGGGCACTAAGCAAAAATGCCACTCCATATCCTCACCATTGCTTACCCCTGACATATAAAGATACTGGTCTGTTATCAATATTTGTGTTCGCATTGAGCCCCCCTCCTGAATTTCTCTATAATTTCTTTTGATTCACACTTTGTAAATACTATAGAGTGTGTTTCATGCCTGTGCCTCAAGATTGCTAATGGGATGCACTTATAGCAAATGAAATGGTAAAAAGTGCTTGATTTGGTCATATCACAGCAACCAGACCCAAATATGTCAAAGTGTCTTTTGGAATGTTATTCATACATATAGGACTAGTGGATACCAGCAGTATTTACATTTTTATCGGTTGGAATATCTGCTATGGACAAATCAAGTTTTGTCCATATTGTTTTTTGAAATATGCATTTATCAGGCCACATGGGTGGAATTTGATGATTCTGACTTCATGTTTGGAATCTCCTCAAAATTTGAACTCAGAAAACATATAGACCTACATATGTGGTGTCACTTTGAGTCGACCTTATTCTAGGATTAGAATATTGAAACATCCATGGTGACAGGCCAGATATGAAAATTCCCTCTTCAGATCCTCTATCTGCTCATCAGATAGGTCCAGATGATGTATTAATGACATCAGTTGGAGGATGTTACACAAATGTCCTTCCCAATAGCTCAGATCAATTTGATTGTAGCAGAGGTTATAGGTTAGCTATGAAGATTTTGTGTCCAGATTCTGAATCTACACAAAAAACTAGTCTAGACACAGGTTGAACCACTTCATTTGGAGGAGGTCACCTGACCCTCATTTCAGCCACCATTACTGATTGAGCTGTATTGGGAGTTATAGTGAGAATTTTGCATTTCTCTGTTCAGATATGGATTCTCCTCAAAAAATTGGTCTAAACATAGGTCAAACCATTTCATTCGGAGAAGGTCACCAACTCTCATTTCAGCCACCATCACTGATTTAGCTATACTGGGAGTTACAGTGAGAATTTTTCATTTCTCTGTTCAGATATAGATTCTCCTCAAAAAACCAGTCCAGACACAATTCAAACCATGCCATTCAGAAGAGGTGATCCAGCCCTCATTTCAGCCACCATCACTGATTTAGCTATATTTGGAGTTATAGTGAGAATTTTGCATTTCTCTGTTCAGATATGGATTCTCCTCAAAAAACCGGTCCAGACACAAGTCAAACCATTCCATTCAGAAGAGGTCACCCAACCCTTATTTCAGCCACCATCATTGATCTAGCCATATTGAGAGCAACAGTGAGAATTTTATGTTTCTCTATGCAGATTTGGATTCTCCTTGAGAAATTGGTCCAGACACAAGTTGAACCATCTAAAATGGAGGTGGTCCAAATTTGAAACCTCTAGGGTTCCATTAGTATTTTGCATTTTCTAGCCCAATTAGGAAAGGTACCATCAGATTTGGAATCTCCTTAAGAAAGTGCACCTGGTCCTATATCATCTATTTTAAGCTGGTTTTAAAATGTGGCAGGATCATCTAGCAATAGCCCAGGGTCATTTGAAAACAGCCCAAGGTCATTTGAAATGGACCTCAAAACAGCCCATGCACATGGGCTATCCATCATATGACCCAATGGACCTGGGTCAACACACACAGCCCATGTCCATGCACCATGGTCCTGGCCACCCTGGTCCTGGGTTATACCCATGAACCATCCCAGGTGCATATTATAATGACCTAAGGCACCAGTATAAAATCCTTACTGTTAGTAAGAACCACTAAATCAAACAGTTTTTACTAACTGTAGGGGAAATATGGTAGCCTAAGGTGTATAATGCTCAATAATGGCTGTAATACCATTTTTGTTGTAGAATCCCTCATTGGCTTAATTTTCTGCACCATTAAAGGTTAACATCTTGTCTGGTGCGCCAAATTTCTTGACCACAAGATCCTCAACAATACTTCTGACCTTTTTGCCCCACTGTGCCCCTTTGTGCTTGCTACAGCCATGCCCACACTCCCAACATTTCACTTTACCAGTATTACTGTTAATGTCTTCAGAATACCCTTTGCATTCACAAAGTTCACCATTGTCATTGGTTGTGCAGTGCCCAGATGTGTTGTCAACAGTGAATTTTTGTGTGTTGTGCAATGATGCTGTGAGAGGAGGAGGTTTAGCCAAGTGACCAGCTTCTTTGGCTGTTGGCTTGGCTTTTGAAGTTGATGTGACCCCTTTTTTCCCCATGTTTCCAGGCAAACAGGTGAGGGTCATATACAAAGACAGGCATACAAAAACTGTCAGAGCATATTTATATATTTTGCATGGTATGGGCTCATGGGAGTAGGTATCATCTAGTCAAACAGCGGCCCACCACCACTTTAGTTTGAATACACTTATCAATCTATTAAATATCTAATACACATCAGAACCTCCAGAGCCTGACACCACACAATTTCTCTCAACCTCCACACATGATCTGGTAGTGCAATGTGTAGGCCTTTGCCTCCCTGTCTGCCCAATGGTACAGTTTCATAAGTGTTCAATGTGAGTGACAGCACTGAGAGAGACCTCAAGAATGATGGAGGCTCAATTATCTGTACTAGCACAAAGTGCTGTGACCTATCAAAAATTTTCAAAAATAATTGTTTTTGCACCAGTGTACAGCTACAAACAGTGTGACAATAACCATCTATAACTCCATGAATTATAATGCCCCACATAATAAGCTTATGGTGTCCATCCAAATGCCAGAGGCTGTTTGGTCATTGCACAGAATATTTGCACTGTTTAATAATTTTGTGCATTTGAAGTGCATGGCTAACCAAGTCCACTCATTTCACCAAGTGAATAACTCTCTTCCATTGAACTCTCAAGCCATGATAGTGCAGAATGGCAATCAGATAATGAATGCCAGAATCAGACTTCATGGATTTATACACCTCGACCAGATGGTCAAGATCATGATCACTTAAGGCTGCAAACTCCCATGTGACTCCATACTGTTTCATCTCATGTTTCAGAGTTCCAGGATGTATTTTTGGGGCTTTTGCCAGCTTGGCAATCAGTATCACATGATGCAGAGACATTGCCTCCTGCAGATACACCATGTTAACAACCTTACAAGGACAACCTGGAAGCCCAGTGTGGATTACAGTCACTGGAGCTGGTTCCTCAACTTCCATGTCATCACTGATACACTTGTAGTGTATCTATCAATGAAAATAATAATCACCAATAAAACACTACTGTGTCACAGACTGAGGGTATGAGTGGGTAAGTGACCTATCCTTGAATGAGGTTTAGATGTTGTTGAATGAGTTTTACACAATATGCAGTGCGAGAGTGATGGATAAACACAATTTCCAATCACAAAATATGAAAAGTGATCAAATGTGATTGGCTTTTGACTAAGACACAGGACTGAAGTTGAGAGGCAAAGACTAAGATGCAGTACGGGTCACAAACAAGGTCTGAACTATTGAGAGTGAGGAAGAACCAATTTCTACTACTTTTTCTGCTATGTACAGAAGGGTATTTATACTAAGTAAAATTTGAAAATGAAAGGGAGAACAGCATGTAAGGTATACCAGGCAGATAAATTGCTGGAGATGCGTGTGTAAAGTCCGACAAAAGGATTACCATTTTTAGTCTCAACTTGTGATCACATGACCTCTTGGTACTCCAGATTGTCAATGCTGAAGCGGTTTTTTTGACATGTCCTCACTGTTGTGATGTGCCAGTGGGCTGATGAGCTCGGTAATGAAAGATTCAATTGATGAAATTTTGTAGGGAGTCTCATGGCTTTGAGATTTGGCAACAGCGGGGTAACAGCAAAGTAATAATGTGCAGTAAAATCAGAAAAGGGCCAGGCCAAGTGTAATCTTCATCAGAAATGGTCAGATAACCTTGGAATGAGTCAGGAATGGTCAAGTGATGTCTGTGACATGTGATGTATTCATGTGATGGTCCATCCACATTAGAGCGAGCACAATAAAATGCAAAAATACACAGTTAGCCAGTTGGCAGTCTCATCATCACTGTTGTATTTTCAGCATGGGCACTGCTATCAACATGATAATTACATACTTCCCATTGACAGATTCAGCTGCGCTCAAAGTCTCAACAAGCAGCTCCCCTACAGCTACCACACACAACTTCAGCCATTCACTTGGTAGACAGTAATTAGACCTACTTTTAAGAGCCTCCATCTCCAATGCCTCTAGAATAAGCAGGCTATTATGGGTGATCATTGAGGAATGCTGATTCAGATGCATGGGATCTAGACCTTCCTGCCAGAGTACCCTTGATATGTGAAAGTGAGTATCATTCATTATATGATAGGCTTTATGGACAGCATATAACCATGGATGGTTGATGTCTGTCAGAGGCAGTGCATGGAATGCAATCATTGCAAGCAGATAGTGGGTGCATTGATCTCATCTGATCAACAGTCCAGTGAAGCCACTCACTTTTCAAAGCCCAACATATGCTTTCTCTCAAAAATGACTACTGAAATCGGAGATGGCAAGTAGTGTTCTGAGCTTGACCACAAGTCCAGGGCCCTGGCAGAGGCATGGTACATATTACCTTCAGCATGGCACTGAGATCTTCCTTGTAAGTTTTTGTCTGTCATTGTTTCAGTTAATTTTGTCTCACTGTTGATCAGATTGAAAACATGCTCTATGAGCTCAGTCGTAATGTGCTGTGCTTGGATTCACAGGTTTTCCAGGATATGTTTGTTTCAGGAATTCCAGGAGAATTTGACATTCAAATGGATGGAACTTCTGATCAAAACCCAATTGTCCTCCAGCAGCAATGTATAACAAACAAATTCAATTACTTGCTTGCCTGGCTATGTATATCCTGGACTGTATGCTACAACACATTTTTGTCTGTATGGAATACTGCTGAATTGGACTCTTCTATGACATGGAACACGCAAAATACTTTGCCATCCATGAGCTAGAGAAGAGGACTACAGGATTTCAAGAGAATGTCATACAGCTGCTCATGCTTGCTTGCTGCTATCACATGGAAGCATGGATCAAACATGCTTTTGAGAAGTTAATATATCAGTGCATCAGCTCTTTTTCTATGGAAGGAATGGATGTGATCAGGACCCACACAATATTATGCTTGGCAAAGACATTGGATGCCATAGAGGAATTCAAGATGTATCTTGCATGATTCCCTCTGCCCATCATCCACAACACAATTTGCATTCAGCACAACCTGTGCAATGATACATATATGACACAATGGCAGACACATGTTGGCCGGGCACCACTTGACCCATCAGTCCCGATTTCAGCTCTATCTGTGGTTTCATCTGTGCAAGAGGTAGCATTTACTGGGATGATGGATGGTTGTCTAAGGAAGATCATGGATGCTGCAAGTGATACCTTGATCTTCAGCACAGACTCTGTGCCACAGAGGTAGATATCGTAGATGGGGTGTTGGCCAAGCTGTTGATTATGGAATACAGTGATTTAGCCAACAGTCAAGCTGCCATCAGCCAATCATTAGCCTTAGCCGCAGCTATGGCTAGTTGACTAGAGGCTAGCCTACCCACAGCAACACTAGGTCTGATCCAACCTGTTATATTCCTTGACCTGTATTGAATAACCAGCCATCTTGGAAAGCAACAGCATCAGTTCATAACTCACTTTAAGAGCTTATATTAGGTATTCCATACATCTTGATGGCCAGGGCACACCCAACACAAAACTGGAGTCCAGTTCCTGGGTTTAGACTTTAGTCTAATACCACGAGCCACAAATGCACTCATCATTAAACTACCAAAAGTACCATCATATTCTTGGAGCTGCGCCGCCGCAGTTGTGTTTGAAAATAGTAGCCTCTAGAATATCACTATGAGCAGGTAGGTGCAAATACTGGCGGTGATGAAGGCTTTGGTGTCTTGCTGTTAAATGGTGCTCATTGTATGGAAATGAGAGAAATGGAGAGGGTGTGAAGCACTTCCATGGGAGTGGTATGCACAGCGGGCTCGTCCTACCGCCTTGTCCTTGGAGCTTGAGTGCCAGCTCGAATAGACCAATGCAGAGGAAGAAACAGAGTGGTTCAAGTCAACGTGGAGGGAGATCAACATCCGTGGGGATTATAGACCTTGGTGCCGAAAGCGCAAGTAGCACGACGTTTACTCACCCAGCTGACCATACATCATCTCTCTCCCGGATGACTCAGGTGATGGTGATGCCAATTCTTCTCCGAAGGATTCGCCGGATTCTAATCCTGACTAACTAGACTCGAAGGACTCGGGAATGTATACATATTGGGCGTAGAGACCTTCTTCGATTTCCATCGTCAATAACATTAGGGCCCAGTGTTGCACAGTCTATCGTAGATACATAGAAATGGGCTCCATAAAAGAATGGAAGGGTATTGCTTACACTACAGGCAAGAGCACGTCGAGCAAGAGAGCGGCAATGACTCCCAATTGAGCTGCGTAAGGGGCGGCGCCGCGCTGCGCCGCACTCTGTGCAGTACTTTCCGGATCGGGGACATTCTCGATGGCTTGAGGGAAGCTGAAGATATTCATTGGATCTACCTGAGACTTGATATTTTGCAATCGCGTTGTTGTGGCATTTCCATAATAAACTTGTTGCGCTTCCGCTGCACTTAGCTGAGGGCTACATAACATACAGGCAATTGATCAATTGTGGATCGTCTCAGAAAAAGAGAAACTCACTCAACATAGCAACTATACATCCCAAAATCGGTACCCGACATGTTGGATGTGATCGAACTCACCATACCGTCGACAAAGGATATGCCATCGGATGGGTAGGGCGGGGCCGAGTTGGAACTCGACGCATAAAATTGGAACGTGTAGAGAGTAGAGCGATGGGAGAATGCGGTTTGAGTACTTGGGACCACATTGATGGCCGAGCTAGGGCCGCCCCACAAATCAGCCTGTGAAAACAATCAGAATGTATAGAGTAAATTGATGAAAGTACGAACCAGAATGAACCATGACGTATCCGTTGTTGTTCCAGGCCCATACAAATAGTTGAAAAACGACTGGAGTGCCGTTTTCGTCAGAGGTGCATTTTCCTCGACCATCAAACTTTTAGCATAAAAGGTGTCCGAAACATCTGCTTTTGTGCTAGTGTTAAGGCTCCCATCGCTGCCCGCGAGCTGCGTCAGTATACCAAGCCAATCATATGTCTTGACGGACTCGCTCTTGGGTTGCTGCGGCACGGCATCCAAAAGTGGCCGTATCACTGCGGAAAAATTACTTGTTGGTCCGTAAAAGACACCCGACATTTCAAAATCTCCATTTCCTAACTCGACATTCATCCCCAGGTTTGGCGGAGCGTCATTGGCCCCAAAATTCTGGTAAGCGAGAAAGGTCTCGACGGCCATAGTGACATTAAGCGGGCTGAACACATAATTGAAAAAGACATTGGACGAAGGGGCCGACTGTGTCTTTACAGTGAGCGAAGTGACGACGCCGAAGGACGGTGCCGCACCACGAATGGCCTGTGGGCATGACAATATGACTAGTTGCACTATTGATGTGGAGGGTAAAATACGCACAAAAAATAAGTCCTGGTTCTCAGTGCTGCTAGCGGTCACAATGCTCCCATTCGCCAATATGACTTGTGCTCCGATGACAGCATCAAGCGCGAGGCCCCATAGTCTTGATGGCAATCCAAAGCCGCCGCATCCTAGATGTCCGCCAGTGCCAACGTAGGGGCAAGTCCCTATACGGAAATGGTCCTCCTAGTTCATTTGGAAGTCACCACGACCCTCAAGGACGTACCGTGCGCCATGGCTTGTTTTCCTCCATTAAAGAGTGCCAATGCAAGATCACCGATCCGAATTCCTGTCCCGAATACGGCCGTCTGGTTACTTGCAGTGACTTTGACACTGTTGAGATTCTTAAGGTCTATGACCAGTGAGCCGTCTTCGCCTCCCACGCCATTGGCAGCATAGGAGTGACCACCACTTCTAGCCGCAATTTTGACACCCACTTGCGAGGCACAGTTGACCGCACTAGCAACATCCTGTTCATTGGTAGGGAATACAATATCGGCGGGCTTGTATGATAAGCGCCGGTTGTATGCAAGCGAATCTGCGGTGTAATCAGATGAAGAGGATGAGATGGGCTGCAAATTGGCCGAAGACAAGCAAGTGGTGAGAGTAGCAGAAGCACTCGTAACGAAAGGCAGACGAGTGCTGAGGAGCAAGACTATTGTTCTCAACAAGTTACCCCGGATTGCCATGCTTGATCACTGCTAGGGATGGTGGGAGGATAGGTGCCATCATGAGTTATATAGTTCCGTGACAGACAAGCCCTTCATGGGGATCATCGCCGGTGGACGGTGTTAGAGTGCAAGATAACCACGTGACTGTTGAGCCTGCTGCTGCCAAGTGACTCATAGCCACTCTGCCAGGTACAATATCGCGTTGTTGGTCTTCTTCTGTATGTCTGTATGTCGCTTGTCCTGATTGTATGATGTATCGAGATTTGGCACTTCGTAGACTAGTTGATCCTGAAAGAGAATGCACTGAATTCATGTGCCTCCGAGTCCCCATCGTTTTCACTTCAATCCTTCTTCTCTTTACATTGATGTAATCAAAATGGCTGACTATTCCTCTTTACCCCCAGCTTGTTCAACGAGGCCCTGGGAATTAGGGAACAATGTTTCAACACGACCGAGACAGACGTCTTCCCCGCAAGAAAAAGAGCACCGGGATTACAGAGACTCACTTTATCTACGACAGCGACGGTATATATCAAACAGTTCGATGCATTTGTGTGATTTAGGAGTCCGCATCCTATTATCAAGCAATGGATTTATGATTTCAATGGCGGGCATGGTGTATCAATTATAGGTGAACCTTGCTAGGCAATAGTACGATACTAATCGAATATATTGTAGGTGCTTTTTTCTCCGGTGACGGAAACTTTGCTATCATCGGGTATTCGTATGATCGTTTTTCACGAGCTGGAGAGGGTTGAGGATGAGGACCAGACCGCGGGGCAGGAAAAGCAGCAGGTGCAGGTGCACTACGATGAGGAGGACAAAGAGGCAGAGATCAATCAACCCCTCCCTTTTAATCATCGCAGCTGGTCCTCGCCTGTCAAATTAACACCGATCGTGTATAGTAAGTAATATGTCTATTGTACATCTTCATTACCCAAGGCTGACATGGTTTTCAATCGACAGATTTAATTTTCGATTGTCTACCCTATATCACCCGACTTCTCGCTCGATCTCAACAATAGACCATTATCCGGTCTTTGGACTTTCATCCATTAAGTAATCTATTTGGGTTGTACTTTCTTTATGCACGACTCACACGGTCTTGGCTCGCTTGTTTTTTTTCCTATTTTTCATTTACCGTCTGTTCCTCTCCAAAACTCCCCCGCCCAATCTCAAATGCGACCGTTTCTGGCCCGAAAAGCCTTTGTGTGTCACGATTAATATGTAATATGTTTTTTCTACCCAGTTGTTGCCTGTAACTAACGTCTTAATGGATGCAGGCGTATTTACCTACAATTCAACCCCCTCTCGCTCGATTCAACTACAGACCGTCAGCCTGTCTTTGTGCTTTTGTTCCTCGCTCCAGGCAAGTCATTCATGTGTATCGTCTTCTTTTATGCACGAGTCGCGTCATTTTCCCTTGCCGGACCTTTATTTTATTTCTTAACCAATAATCCAACCCCCGTCCGCTCGATCTCCAAATCCAACTGTTTCCTACCCAAAATACTCGTGTTGGTCACGAAGAGTAGTTAATAAACTTACTATGCACAGTTTTTGCGCGCAAATAACATATTCTCGTCGTACATAGCTGTCTTTCGCCCTTTACCCCCAATCCACACCCCTCCTCTAGGTCATCGCGACTGCTCGCATTATTTTCCTTCGACAGATTTATTATTCTATTTTCTATCCTACATCCCTCACCTCTGACTCGATCTCAACAACAGATCATCACCCAGTCTTTTTAACTCGCGTGGGTCAGGAATGGTAGGTAATATGTTTGTTCTGCGCTGTTATTGTATACACCTGACGTCCTCTCATCATACACAGGCTTATTATTATTATTATCGGCCCCACCAACGTCCCTATCGCTCGATTGTTACTGAAGACCTAAGCTCGCTCTTCGCTGTTACCCTAAATACTCCCTGTAAGTGGGCTTCCCATTGTACACCTTATCACGCACCGCTGACGTTGTTTTACCCTCGCAGTATTCTGCTTTTCTTTTAGACTCAACATCCCACCTCTCCCAGTTGATCACATGGATTCGGTATCACCTTGCCATTTGACTTACGCGGCCCATACTAGGTAAGTATCGCGGCTAATATACGCAGTTATCGCGCATATCTGACCTCTTTCCATTGTTTCTCATCTTCCTATCTCTTTTGCATTGTGATAGAGATATTGAGCACCAGTCAGACATACGGATTAGGTTACACGGTGCCGACAACGCTCTGTTTCCGGCACTGTCCGAAAATCGAATCGTCCAATAATGTTGGGTGTCCGACGATGTGACGCGCCGATACCTAAAGTTTCTGAGATTCAAAGAGTCCAGTTATAGTTCAAATCCAAGTCCGACAGATGGATGGGTCCCGTGGCACCGATCTGTCGGGGCGCAAGAGATAGGACTTTGGTAAAAGTGAGCACAGTTTAGACTAATTAATGTTCGTACTTGATCCTCATGGATGTCGTATCATTTACATACCTTTTAGGTGCAGGTCTGTTGAAGGTCCGCTGAAGTTCAAAGCTATCAGTTATTTTACCAAGTCGTACGTCGTATCCACTCTGTGTTTTCACCGTCGACTGACATTGTGTCTTTAGTGCACTCTTCGACCTCTTCAAGACCAATAACTGGTGTGCTGCTCCGTTCCAAATTAGGTACCTGTCAATCTGTGATCCAACCTATTATTATACTGGCTGAGTGTCGCACATCATGCCAACGTTATCGGACAACTTGATTATTAGACGCCGCGCACGTTGTGGGTTACGGCAAGTGTCAACCGCGGCCGAAAAGCGGACAAGTTCATATGAACAACGGGTAGGGCATGGTTCCATAAATATACTGTACCATTTCGACCGAGTGTTCACAGGGTGTGACGCGTGATGCTCGTGAACGCTATTTGTTAGAGTTCACAGACGAAATTTTGCCGTGACAAGCGGCAAAAGTGTTCATTTTGCGCCTAAATATTGCCTAAATAGGCAGGTAAGCCGCAAAATTACAAATAAATCGACCTAATCAAGCGTTCACGGCGGCCTGTGACCCGTGATGAAACACCTCAAGTGTTCAGTTCACGGGCGCTCGTGACACGTGACTGAACGGTCGGTCGAAATGGTACAGTATCGTTACCGCTTAAATGACTATGGATGGCAAAATTGAAGGACCAAAGGTTATATTATGTCTATTCTTCAGCAGCAACTGAGAGTTGGATGTTATATTAGAGTTGTATGTGCTGCCGGAAAAAACGAGTTTGGCTGGCTCAATCAATTTGAGTTTTGGCTGTGGAGCAAGCCAAGCGGAGTTCTCAACCCTTCGTGATGTCCACGGCTGCCGAGCAGTATAACATCAAGTTTGAGAGGAAAAGCCCTCAGTTCGGTACTTAATATTGCTACCAAACACGCTTCATAGAGGCGACGCTGAAAAAATAGCACGGAAAGCTCTTTCCAACTCAGCCTATTGAAGTTGTGAACCGCCCCCGAACTGTATTTGGGAGGTGGAGAAACTGGGAATTCAGCTAGTTCTCGGTCGATCTTGGTTGGCCGAAATCATTTTTTCCCGTAGTTGATACACTCTAATTATTGGCAGTCATGGTGGTTGCGAATCTGACTGTCAGGTAAATGATTGGAGTTTGGAATTGGACCCTTCTTGTCAACAGCTAAATCTGGCTAGTGTTGTCGGTTCAATTGCAACCTTATTTGTCACTTCTACTTTTCATCAATTGTGCCTAGCTTAGTGATGGGCATTAAGGGTAGAAATTCATTTTTGTTTCACGAGGATCACATTATCAACTACTCTGCAAAATTCTCCAGCTCCGATGCAGTCATTCAAATCCGTCTTAGTTTTTTTCTTCACTGTAGCCACTGTCACAGCTCTGACTGCTCGGAAGAAGTGTACCCCAGTCGGTCACCGCTGTGAATTCGAGCTCGGTCAGTGTTGTCTTGACTATTACTGCAATTTTGAGGTACGACTTCCACTACTGGTTTGTCAACTGCTCATTTACAGCCTCATGTCCAACATCTAGCACGAGAATCCAGGCATGTGTACAAAAATCGAATTGGAAATCTGAGTCCATTTCCCTTTTTTCGCAAGTGTTCATTACCATAAACCAAATATACTATCTACTAATATCATACATAGCTCTATTTTTACGCATGAATGGAAGTGGTTGAGTTGGTGTTTATGTTTTGGACCAAACAATTTGTACCAATTGTCTTTATTGTAGTGTTTTGCCATCGGTTGTTCAATCTATTGAGTAATGGATCTGGGTTTGGTGGCATTATTTCCGAACTCTCAAAAACCCTTTTGAAACTGGATCGTACTCCACAATAAAAAGCCCTTCCGTCCTTCCCTCTTCAAGATGACTATCTCCCTCACTCCATTCCTTGATGCCAGCATTTTGACAGGCGCATCACAATTTAAATTCGGGGATGGTGATTGAAGTTGGTAGGTAAACGAGCGGGTCTAGGAGGACTTGAAGAGATTGTTTGAACTGCATTCAATGAACCTACAGTAGGACGGAGCTTGTTGTCTTTGGACCACCATCTTCAGCACCCAGTATCCCTAGGACACCAGACCTTGACACTCAACATCTCTTTTATTTGCCTTGGTTTCTAAATGTTGTTTGTCTTCCTGAACGAGGAGTAGATAGCCGGTCCCATCCATGACACAGATGTCTGTCTTAGCATGTCGCCACTCCGCAGATGAACAGAGGGATGTCTTTGCGACTGCGCAAGTCCTTTAATCCCCAATGTTCTATTATTGACATAACCCATCATGCGTAGAAGTTGCATGGCGAAATCGTCAACAGCGGACTCTTCACCTGGTACTGGATCCATCGCGAGATCTATATACCGGACAACCTGGTAGCCATTGTTGTCTACCATTTCATCTGCCCTCAATTTGTTGACGAGATCGGGATGCTGAGCCAGTTAGGGTTCAGTGAATAATTCACCGCAAATTTTTAACAGAAGTTAATAACTCCAAGCTCTAAAAGCTGTTGTTAACACGGGTTATTAACACTTAGCCGCCCATATGTTATTAACCGGTTAAAATTGAGTTATTAACTATGTTAACAATGAAAATACGGTGAAAAATAGCTAAAATCGCATGCACGCAACATCAAAACCTTTCCAAGCCTACCAATCCCAATCAGGGACCATGCCCGAGGTGTCAGAGCTATTAGTGGTGTTCAGAGTAGACGATTCAGACACGATTCAGGGACATGATTCAGGACATGATTCAGAGGGGGTGAAGCGTGAGAAATCAGTGAATCGCTGAAGCGCCTCCTGAGACGCTTCAACACTCCTGAATAGGGCTGTCCAAGATTACGAGTACATATGAATATATTCTAATTATTTATGAATAAATACAATACAATACGAATACAATATGATACAGTGGTCGTATTTAATCATATGTAATAATTACCCTGTGAGCTGGTCTTGTGAGGCCTAATGAATAGATTCAGGTGGTTGCTGGCATTCAGGTAAGCTTTGGTGGTTTTGTAACTGATGCCATTGCTAAAAGGGGTGCTATTGGCCAGTTTGGAGCCATTTGTGACTGCTGAAAAAGGAAGCTGTGACAAATGTCACACTGGATATCACTTGTTTATCACTTTAGTATGCTACATAATAGGCCCACTACTGCACAAATATTATTGAAAATGATCCCCACATAGTCCAGGGGGCCGGGGCCAGGCTCTTGCAACCTTTCACACAGGAGTTATGGCAGGCCATGTATTCAATTGTATTCAAAATATAATAGAATAAATATGATTACATACAAATACAGTACAAATACAATACATTATGCTTTCAAAATATATTTAATCATACTTGGACAGCCCTACTCCTGAATCGCGATTCAGAATTCAACGCGGCTGAATTATGATACTTATCGTACATGAAATTAAATTTATAATTTAGCACTGGCCCGAGTCACATCCTCTATCCCATTTGAACTCTCCTCGTCATGGATATGCCTCCTAAAGGCAGCCACAAGGAGGGAGCGGCGCCGCACCACGGTACCACGGATGACCCCCCACCAAAAAGAGCACAGAAAAAGACTGCAAGAGCTGCCCAGGATGCATCAGTTGCACATAGAATTCGTTGGTGAAAGTGCTTGATGCGGCTGTATTTGATGAAAGTCTTTCTTTCGTCGAGCTGTCCAGCTATTTTTCTGCGACATGCTCATCTGGCACAACGGCACTGAGGCCAGTAGTTGACAAAATATTATAGATACAAATTATTGTTATTGATGGAGAGATAAAATTCAGTATTATGGTTTATTTAAAGGATGTGCCGGAACACCTGAATTGCACAAGAAGCGAGTCAGTGAAACGTGCCGTTCAGAGTAGAGCAGTGATTCAGGTGCACTTCACAGGATCTTTTGGGAGCTAAATCGCATCATTGAATCGAGTGCTGAATTGCCTACTCTGAACAGCACTATTTGCGGGGGCAGATTGCACCTGGGACGATTGCCCAACACTCTGGTCGGTCGAGATCATGTCCCGTAGAGCCTGCAAGGTGATGTCAACATCGGGGTCGATCTCGAATGTGAGCGTGTGAGGAGGTGGTCGCTCGTCATTGATGTCAGCTTCGTTATCTGTATCGTCATCATCTGAATCTGAATCTGAATCTGACAGATTCTTATCCTCCACATTACTCTGCTCGGACTGGACTGCCCGTAAAACATTCTTGTCAATGTTTCAAAACTTAACTACTGGCCGATACACGCGCTTTGAGCCTGACTCCTTTTTCTGCCAAAATCCGTTAAACCGTGATTGAACAATTGTGCAGGCAGCTTGACAGACCCGTACCTGGTGTTTCCCGTACCATTGGCCAACCTGAATCATGTTGACAAGGGTTTGAGCATCTTGATTTCCACGCAGAGGCGAGTTAAACCATGTGATCGTTGAATTGGTGCGTTCATTAGGCATTGAGTTAACCAGAACGGAAAATATCTTGATGGCGAGATACTAGAAAGAGTGTTACAATTAACATTCATGTTGAGCAAGAGAGTTTGCATTACTGACGGCAAGAATATGTGCGTGGCGATGCATAGCGAGAGATTCCCACCATGTGAGAGAATTACCGTTCTTCACTGGTGTGTCAAAATGCCATTCGCCACACCAGAATGCTTCCAGTTGATGGCGCAGATCCTCTACAATTTGCGAAGGAGACAATTCCTTGAAGATGGGATGTATACGATCACCAGGATGAGATTTGTAACGTTCCAGTTGTGCACAAAGCATGTCTTTGAGATAGTCTTTGACGCGGTTGTAAGCATGGGGATAAGGCATTGTAGACAACACATTGCCCACAGCGGGCCTCTGAGTGCTTTGTTGGTTTTGTGCGGGTATTGTGATTGTTGGTGGCGTTCTGAGGTATTCAGAGAGTGGGTACCCTAGTAGATTGGACGTATAACGGTCAGCAACAGTTTAATTCAAAATAGGCGATGTGACCTCGCTCACGTGGATCCAATGCAAATGCTGTGAAATAAACTTCGTTTGCGAAGAATTCCTTGTATCACTTGTTAAAAACTGCAGTCACTGCTTCAGCAAGCGAGCGCGGAATTCCTGTTATGTCAGGGCCCTTCAAGAAAAGGTCTCTCAAGGTTGCAGCGCATGTGAGCCAAAAAACAAATGCATCAGCTGCATTTGCATGCACAGCCTCTAAGGACCATAAGGAACGGATGATGGGTGCAACTATATTGATATACTGGAGAAGACCCTGCTCGAATTCGCCATATTTTCCAGATGCCCGATTCGTAAACATTCCCTGGATCTTGGTATTCTGGCCACAATCATGAGCAGATATACAGAACAGCAAAAATAAAATATTTCACCTTGAACTTAATTGTTCGGTTAACCACAAGGTTCCTGACGTTTGGTAAGCATGGATCAAGAGAACTCGCCGCGGTCCAGTGTGTGCCAAAACGGGTTTTCCCGATTTTTTGCAAGGCTTTTACGGGTTCATCTTCTCCAGCTAAGTTTTGCTCTCTTCGCAGCAATGTTGTGGAGTAGGTAGACTTGCTGAAATACTTCATAATGCCCTTCAGCATTGACATCATCTAGACGACAGGTACCATTAGTCACAGAAGTATTAATTAGCCGATTGTATAAAAAAAACAATCATACAAAGCAGAATTCCGGTAATTTGTTGATATCACCTATTGTATTATGAAGGTGATGCACCACATTACAAAGGTCTAACATGGTTGGTATGATCTGGACGGTTTCACGACGGGCAGCCTTGGTGACATTGGTACTATCTGAACAAGCTGCTCCCCAGTTGCTCTCACCAACGGAACGGATGGTCTGAGAGCAACGGATGAGAATGGGCCAGAGTCAGATGATACCTCATACGCACCTTGAGAAGCTTTCCCGTCACCCACTCTGTAGTATGTTGCTCATCAGATCCCTGATGGGCATCAAGGAAGTACGATTCTCATGAAGGAGTGGTTGCATGTGCCATGTAGATGGAGTTCAGCTTGCGAGTTGAGGTACCGTCAAATGTGAGAGTGAGATCATCAATATCATGCAAAATATTATTTTGCAGTTGACGGACGTATACGGCCTCTCGTGGTATATGCTTTTTGGCAAAGGTATCAGCTGATGTCGGCTGGTAAGCTCCGTTGAGAATGTTCATGAGCTCTTTCCACTCATCGGAGTCAATGACATTAGGAACCAGGCCTCGGACGCACATAAGGCGCGTGATAACATGATCAACTTTGGCTTGGTATAGCTTGAGCTTCTCCTCTTTTGTCTTCTGCCCCATTTGACGTAACCAGTCTACATCAAGAGTGCGCTGCCCATTCCCCTTCAACTTTTTCAACAGAGGCTCGGACAGCGATGGGTGTGATTCACTGTCAATTCGAGCTCCCAATGACCCTTGGCCTCATTCATCAAGGGCCTCATTCCATAGATCTTTATTGTAACCCTGTAAAAGGTCACAGGTTGTTGCATGCTTCAAAGCCCGATCTAGTTGAGCATTTCCCTGCTGTATAAAGTTACAGTCTGGAACGACACAGCCCCAAGAGCTTTTCTGTGTCTTATCATCGGAGTACTTGATGACCAGTCGACTCATGAGTTCATTAGGATTGCATCCCCGTCCCGAAGACTTCGATGCAGAGATGGCTGGCTTCTTCTATGTAAACCCATGTGAACATTTGCTTAAACAGGTGGAACGGAGCCAATGTACTGATCCATTTTTAGTGTCTGATCTAGGTCGCTTGGTCGCAGTGCCTATCCCGGACTCAGTTGCTTTTCTGGAGTTGGAGGTTGGGATCTATGTCTCCCAGATTAGTGTAATGCATTGTGCTGTGGACTGAATAAACATACGGCGACTCCGTAGGTTGCGAACACTTTCTCAGCCCCAGCAGTCACATCAATAACCCATTTTTTGAGCACATTATTATCTGGGTACTTTTGGCAATATTCCTTGAACAGGGGATGCAATGCACGAATGGCATTTCCACGCTCCAGAATGGGAATGATACCATCGCCCAAAGTTCGTGTTTTCCAGCCAAAAATATGTTCAAGTTGCTCTCCTAAAGTGGCCACTTCATCCCCAGTCTTGTCCAGGATGTCTGCGTCAAGGTCAAATGATAGGAACGTGCCATATCGTGAGCTAGGACCGTCGGCGGAAGGAAGCTGTGCCGGTAAATTTGCGAGCAAAATATCAAGCCGCGCAAGAACTGTTACAAAATCTTCATGTGAGATACTTTCAACGGGCGGGAATGCCATGATTGGGGATTTGAGCTGTGGGTAAGTAGGCAAGTTTTATTCTGGAGATGGGAATAGACCGTACATGTACTCTATGGAGCCCTCAAAGGTGCGACCGGGCATCCATAATTCACGGTCGGCATTTGCGCTCTGTCACAAGTGTGACTGTATATCACGCTCTAGCATCCAGTGCCGGACCTTCTAACTAGTTTTTGAATTATTAACATCTATTAACAGGACCCAATTTGGGCAGGAGTTATTAACCTGTTAATAACAGCTGTTAATAACACGAGTTAATAACATTTGCCTTTTTCACTGAACCCTAGAGCCGGTATGGGGAGGGCCGCCTGACCAAAGAATGCAGCAGTATTCTGCTGGACAATGGTGATGTTAAACGAGCTTAAGTACAAATGAGTCTGTTAGGGGTATATAGGTGAGAGAAAATAGCATACCTCAGTTTTGGCGGTTGAGATCAGTGAGAAATTGATAAGAACTTGTCACCAGTCGGAGTTTGAATACAAATATACTTACACTCGAAGCGCAATGGGTGACTGGTCCGAATGGACAGTCGCTCAACCTAATGGGTCCGTGTTTGAACTCGGCGACCATTCTTCAAGGACTCCCGAATACTCGCTGAGATGTTCAGTACCAGACCCCCCCAAATTCGGTGGTCACTAAATGGTACTTTTTCGGTGATTTGTATCATACATTTTGTCGGGAGCCCCGTTTTCGGTGAATTTTGGTACTAAACCTCAGGAAAATCGGTTTTCATGTTGGTAGGCCAAACGGAAATTCGTTCCAAATGTTGGCCCGACCAACGTCAAGCATTGTCTTGGAAGAATTGATCCAGGAGCTGCAAAAACCATCTCCATCGTCGGAAGACCAAGTGGCCAGAGCATAGCACACTGTTTGACCCCCAGAAAGTCTTGAAAAACAATGCCATCTTCAACTGTTTTCATTTTTCGATGTTGCTGCAACATGTAGATAACGTGACACCTGTGGCATGCATCCATCTGAATGCCCGGCTACGCTGTGTCCGCGCAGGCAAGCTTTCTGGTTTTCGGCATCTAGAAAAAATAAAATGGTGCGCGTCACCTCTGCGCACTCACTCTAACATGTCCACAAAACCATACATTTCGCATGCGTAACACGAGGTTGCTGGAAGGATCGAGGTCCGACTGACTTATCTTGGCAAATCGGCCACACTGAAGTGTCGGCCTGATTCCAATATAATATAATCGCGCGTACCGTAGTCGCTCCATTTTTCCAAGGTTAAAGTATTTCTCAAATCTTCCGTGCTGAACCTCTGAATTCTTTGATCCAACTTGCCATGGCTACTGACAAAAAAATGAGGCTTTTGTTCTTCGGGTGATCTCATGGCCTGGATGTACCTTTAAAAGTCTCCCGAGTGAGTCCAACGGTTAACAAACTAGCAATTCTGAAATCAGTGTTTTGTACATAATTAAATAGAAAATCCATTGATTCCGAGGTCCCAAAATCCTGCGCGAACCTAGCTCGTAACCATATCAGTCTCAAATTTCCTCGATGTCTGAGCCCGAGTGAGTGCGCCCGGCGAATTGCAGAGTCTGCAGATGGGTGGTATGTTCCGGATCATCTAAGATTAGTCCACGGAGGTTCATCATCATACGTCCAACCTAACCACGACAAGGTAAGATCATAGCTCTTGTCAAGAAAAGACCTAACGCACCGCAATGGAAGTTATGCACTGGGTTGGACTGAAACGACATGAAGACGTATTCGGAAGACCCACAGTCTATAGTATCCACTCACATCTGGATCATGCTGACCACAACACTTCCTTTGGCATCGGTGGCCAAAATCGACGCCATGCACGCTGAGTGAATTGAAATGCAACTGTCAGTTATTAGTCATCACCTAATGCTAGAATCACGGACCAAAAACGATTACAAAATAAACAAAAGAGTCGCGAGCCAGCACTGTTATTCTGATGGACAAAGATTCTCAGTACCATAGTCACTGCGAACAGAAGATGGAGACACGTACGTCTGATTCATTTCTTTGCGGTACAAGAGTAATTTGTTGACCGTGAGAAGCATAAGAATACCTGGTAGCCACGGTTCATTAAGCTATCCTCCAGCCTGCGAGCATCCATGACTGTAGTGCTAATCTCACCCTCAACGATCAGAAAGGCAGTCCTACTATGCTGATAAATTACAACATCAATTTTAACATGGACCACACGCACCACATAGGCCATTGATAAAGAATGTGCGAAGCATTAGTCGTTACCCAACAACCTGGTAAGTAGTCGTAGTATAAGATTTCTGAAAATTTATTTGATGAGTAAATAAGGGCTGTATTTGGGCATGCCGGCTTACGATACCACATGTGACCATACAGTGCTTGTGTCACTATTGCGCCGATGAGACCAACTGTGGAAACCGAAATTAAATAACACACAATATAACTGATACCGGAAGCATGCAACTCACGAAAGAAAATGCCGCCCAATACCCAGATGATCAGCTTTAGTTGCCAACAAGGATTGGTGTCAATATATCCGATCGCTGTCCCTGTCAGCGGAGCAATTACCTTGCGATGGCCATCTGTGAGGGCGATTAGGTTTCCCAGCGGTAATGAAAGAGACTGAAGGCGTACATAACGAGCTGACCCGTAAGATGAGTAAAAGCTCGACGGTGCCGAAGTTCGGTAAGGGTACACTGAAGATCATAATTTAAGATAATGGCCATTTTAAAATGACATAATGTTACCAGAGCGTCAGGGGACCAAGTCGCAACTAGAAGTATAATATTTAGTAAGTCGGGCACACGTGGCTTCCCAGGTGACAATGACGTGAACGATATGGCGTACAACTGGAACCAAACAGGATGGTGATGAGCAAATCTGACAATCCGAAGGTTCAAAAAACCTACAGATACAGAAAGAGGAAAGATCAAGTATGCTATAAGAAATCTAAGGTGGCTATTGCAGATCAATACCACCGATTAGAACTTACGGATGTAGGCCAGCCTGTTGTTCGGGTACCTTATTTGCACATGTACAGGGGAAAGTGTAGCATATGACGCACAACAGAAGCATAGTGACCAGATAGCGATTTATGAGGAAAAGAACTTTTGGCAGCCGCCATCGGAGACTTGAGCATGGAGTTTGAACATAGCCGCAGGAATAATGTAAACACACTTGACGTACGTCCAGATCCAGTTGACCTGACCATTTCAGACGTAAATAACAGCTGACCGCGAGTTCGAAGGCTATACCTCCTTGTCCAGGGTGAGTGCATGATCGTAGAGCAACAAACCCCAATAAGCGCATATAAGTTAGCCCGAAGTGTAAGATATGCACAGATATGAGCCGATACAATGAATCCAGCTAATAGAGCACAGATGAGTGGGCGTCGAAATTAGACGATGGCTTTGCACCACTCACTGATCAAGTAGTTGGATGTCCGGGTGTCGCTGAAAACCGAAAGAGTGTCCGAATCAAATGGATAATAACATGGCGTATTTGTCGAGCACCGAGGGTGGAAGACACGGGGTTTTGTAATGCTGTCGTGATGATGCAGGCATTGCAGACAGCGCCTTAATACATAGAAGCATCAGAGAAATCACAGGTCCATGGTGGTGATTAAGGGGGCCGCAGGTGAACCGAAAGGCTCCGATATACAAAGATGACCTGCAGAAATCATCGAGTTCATTGTGGCCTATATGTTAATCGGCGAATTCCTTTGCGATATGGCAATTATTTGCCGAGACACAAAGGACTTTCTCGAGGAATCTCGTCTAGACATTCTAAGGGCCACCTAAACAGAATACGAAACCTGGTATGCCATACACCGTTAAAGACCGTGTAGGTATTCTCAACCTCATATAGTTTTCATATTGAAATGGCACCCTGTTTTATCATGAGATCAATAGTGATAACGAGCAGGGGATCGATCGGGACGTCTATAGTGACTATTTGGGGCAAGGACCTTGATCAAATGAGGTGGACTGCGGACCTAGGTTGGAGGATGATCGGAAAAGGTTGTCCAAATGTATAGGTCATCAACAAAAAGCTTTAGCCCCCAAGGTTATCCAATAACTGCCGAAGTTGTATGAGGTACACATCAGTACTCTGGCCATCAGCGAAACCGCTAACTTACGATAGAGTTTTACCAGGGTCGCAAGCCTGTAGTTCGATTGTATGGTTGATGGCCGTAGCCTGTTCCCCAGGTTTATCCGCATCCCCAAATCCTCTCAACAGCCCTCCCTTATCTACATCATCCTGCTTCCGACGCCTTCTCTGATCAGGCGAACTAGTCCCAGACCGCCTTATCCACGTACTCTGGTTAAACACAAATATGTCCAGCGCGAACGCGGATATATCTTAGTGCTCATGCTCCCAGGATGCGAATGCGATGGAGGTAAAAGTCTGACGGAAATTACGATCGGCTCTCCTTCCGCTCCACCGATGACGCCCTGCAGCCATCGCCATCCCTCTCTCCGCACCAACAGCTCCCCCACTCCCGCTCCTACCCACCTCCTACCCCCTCTACCGCATAATATGAGGCCCACCAACTCCACAAACGCAAAACGGTGAAGGTGACACGGATGCGTGCGTGGGATGAGTATGTTGGATATGGGGGTGTTTGTGGCGGTGGGAAGGTTGGAGTACTAGTTGGGCACTGGCGCTGTGCGGGGTATCGGGGAGTCAAATCCAAATACGGATCTCGAGACACCTCCATTACTGCCGCCGCTAGCAGAGGGCCATACATAGTTGGAGAGGAGTGTCTTCTGTTTCGAGATTGGACGGCGATAGAGGGAGGTGTATACGATATCTTAGGCGAGGACGCATCGCGTTCCCTCTGCTGCTGATACACATGCGTCAAAATCGCTCTTATAATACCACCAACACTGGTATGTTTGATAGCTCTAGCAGCAACAGAAGCGCCTACGGCCCCAGGAACCGTGTACCGCTTGCTTACTGCTATCTGCCGCCCTTATGCGCCAGCGGTGGACTCTGCTGGTTCTGGTATCGTTAGCTCTGCGACCTGGACGTCGGGAAAGGCGAAGCAGGTTCGGGTAGGGTGTCTTTAATTTTTACTGTTGATGCTGAGGGCCATATGGTGAGTGGTCGGGGGAGCGATGAGGTTGTGGAGAGGTCTAGGATAGAGTTCCACCGGGACGTGAACGATTACGATGGGTATGATGTCGATGTCAGTACTGGATCCATCGTCGTAGTTCCCCCTTTCCCCGAAGTAGTGATAGCTTCCGTCGGCCTTCCATCAATTCTAGAGCGCACACCAGGTTTGCCAATGGTATTAATCCTGTCCACTCCCTCCCTTCTCCTAATGCCTAAAAAACCACCCGTATCTTCCAGGTTCTGTAAGAACGAAACGGCATAGAGGAGGTAGGGCGCCGTAGTAGGGGGGCCGGGGGAAGGGAAGGCTATTATGATAATTTAGAACTATATAAACGACCGAATGCCGTTGATGACTTACCAAAGGTCCACAGAGGGTAACGTGAATGTCGTTCATGGGTTATCCAGTATTGCACCCGCCCTGTGGCTCTTCTGCAACACCTGTTGAAGCCGACTGAATTCAAAACGTAATTGAATATCAACCTGCTTTTTCCAGGAGTCTGACAAAATTGTGCGAACGAAAAGTTGGCACCTCCATTCGCCTGCGGAGAATGCCCACCAGCTCCAGACAGAGAAACGGATGAAGCAGAAGTAGATTTGTCGGAATGTTGTTGGTGCGGGGCGTGTTGTTGGTGCTGGTGTTGTTCGGGCGCGGGGGGCGCAGCATTGATGTGGGGTCTTGCTCGGAGACAACGTAGACGACTTCGAATTTCAACTGCTTTAGATGGGTGTTGTCGGACTTGAGTTTCTGGGCTGAGTCGTTCACTGGTGCTGTTTGAGTTTTCAACTTCAAGTTGGCTTTCGACGTCGATATATCATTGCGGCCATTCTGGGCACTGACTCGGGTCATCCTTGTTGGACCTAAGTTTGAGGTCAAAACCCGTTGAACGGTCACGTGTGTCAGGTCACATCACCACACATGGCAGCAGTTTCCGGTGGTTATAAAAGGTCTCAGAGATGTCTTGAACCTATTCTTCAGAGCTTGGGAGCGGAAAAGCATATGGTCCACGAGGAATCAGAAAAATCAGAAATCAAGCACATTAAGTGGAAATTTAGCCAAAATGAATGGCATAAGCTATGTCCTCCTTATTTTGTACTTATTTGTACTTATCCGGCAATAAGCGCGTCAAGCTGTAGGCTGGTTATCCCGACTCTCATGATGGCCCGCGTCAATTCTCGATCTCTAGAAGTCGAATTTATAGCTCAGTTTTACCGTCCAATGTGGGTTCATGCATCTGAATGTGTCTCTGTGTGCTATCCTCACACCCCTTACCTTTGTGTTTCCAAGATCCAAGAATTTCAGCGCCTCATCTTAATCGCTGCTCAACATCCTTAACTCACAATTAAGGCAAATTACGGAGCAGACCTTCCTTATTCACTTTTTAAATGTGCCTTAAAAGTCGTTTGAGGCCGTTCAGTGTGCTAAGGCCAGCACAGCCGTGTCGATGATCAATCCTCCAACCGCCCAGCCATGGCTACATCGTTACTTTCTATCACACAGAGGGCTCCATATCTGAACATCTGTACGTCTCTTCCAAATCCACTGTGGGTTCTCTCAGACAAACTATACACACAAGAGCCCAGTAAAAAAATTGAGAACAAATGGCGCCTTGAGCCCAATGTTTTTCGGCCCAACATCCATTCAAACCCGCATCCACCCTCATCAATGCGAGTAAGTGCCGCGAGCTGCTGCGTATTGTTCCTGCTACTGAACTGTTGCGCAGATCTTCACAGATCAAATATGTTTACCGATGACGCATGGAAATTGGAAGAACTATATGGTCCGAACGATAGCGTATAGCCTTCGCCACAGACTGCAAATTTCTGCTGCACTTGATCCTCTGGTCCCACAATCACTGTCTCAGCCTTTCCACAATTATGTGGAAAATTGCAAGAAAGATCTAGCACGTTCAACGGTTGCGCAACAGGAGGAACCTCAACAGGTGACAGATTGAGAAGCCAAATGGGAAGAGGAGCACAACCACGCAAAGACTGAACGTGAAGAAGAGCACAAACGTGAGAAAGCCGAGAGGGAAGCGGAGCGTAAGGGTGACGAGGCGAGATGGGAAGAGACATGGGAAGCCAAAAGGGAAGAGGACCGTAAACGTGAGAAGGTGGCGCGAGAGCAGGAGCGTAAACAGGAGCAGGCAAATTGGAAAGAAAAATGAGACGAGGAAAGTCGTCATTAATTTCTCCTGCGGACACTGAGGCGGATAAGAAGCATGAAGATTTGAGGTAACACCCACTGGAAGTAGAGGAAATGATGTATGTCGTCGGCGGTTAAATCATTCGCATGAAAACTGATTATCCAAAAAAATAGGATACAAAAGTGCTTGATCGTGTCAAGCCGCGCCACTTTCTTAATAAAGCACAAGAAATGCTCGTCCTAGCCGCAGGATCGACACAAGAGCCTTTCGGTGCCTCCTTATCTTGGAGAGAGGCTCTCAGAATCCCAGACGACTTACGTGCCCCTAGTGTCTAAATCAACTTACCGAGCGTTTTGTTTCCAGCGACGACGGAATGCGATTGGTTGTTGAGGCAAATTCCCCTATCCCGGGCCGCGATAGGGTCGCACACCCAATATCTGTTCCTTGTGGTTACTTTGATGGCCCTATATCGCGTAACTCTATTCATCGGAGACTGCAAGCTTTAGCGGATCTTGTTCACGCACGTAGTTGACTCGTATCACTTTTGTAAAAATGCCCATTACTAACATCATTTAACACGGAATTCTTTCGAGCGCAAATAATCTGATTGCGAAGCCGATTGGGCGAACATCGAGTCACAATCACCTCGACGTCGACTCTGGTCTTTACTGAGACGAAGACGCCCTACTCAGCCTGCATTTTCTGGCATATCTGAGCAAGTACTCTCACGTTCGACAAGCCTGCTACAAACCTGCACTGCCGGGGACACCCACTTGGGAAATTGTACAAGACGAGGACAAGTACAGATGTCACTGGAAACCTGTACGCACTTGGTAAATTCCAACGTGATGTAGAGAAGGCCAAGCGCGCGCTCTCCAGCCAGCAATTCACTTGTATTAAAATCGAGTCGTTCGAAGACGGCAATGACTTCTCCGATACGCTCACCTGGGCCAAGTTCGGGAAGCACGACATGGACCTTTTGAAGCCCGAACAGGTTCTCAAGGATGCCCAAGTCAAGACTCAAGAAAGGAGATATCCATGAGGTCATCCTCGTTGGTGGTTCCACCCGTATTCCCAAGGTTCAATAACTCTTTAAGGAGTACTTTGGCGGCAAGGAGCCTTCGAATGGCCGCCCTGTACCTATCAATTTTGTTTCAGTGGCTCGGTACACAACCGGTGGTCACATCCGTGTTACAGCGTCCGACGTGTATTGAGTGGTCGGCCATTTTGATAAGCAATAGCCTCAGGTTTCAAAATGCGCCATCGGGATGATATCTGAGGCATGCCGTACGTCTTGGCAACAAGGGCAGCCAACGCAGGAGCGGAACTAGAGTCCAGTTCTAGACAGCAGATTATTAGACCATGCAAGATATGACATTTTCATGCGCTTTAACAAGTTTTGCTGATGTACCCCATTACTTTGTGGATTAGAATTTCTATTATAATTTTCACAGAGCCTTCAGCTGCGTCGCATGCAGGTACTGACAAGCTGTTGCATTTGCATAAAATGATTTATTCTGTTCAGACAACTACCTCATTCAAGTTCTAGATCTTATCTGCCTCCACTCGACACCATATTTGCCCTCTTCTTCACACCTACTTCACGTCCTCGACCACATGTCAGAATTATTATCTACGCTGCATCCAGTCCACTCACCATCTCATTGTAAAAAACGAATCTGCTTCTGAACCTACCCTATCAATCATCATCAGGGGCGTAGTCTCCACCTTTATTGTCATCTCTGGGCTCCGGAATGGCTAGCTTATGTGGTCAACATGTGCTGGCTACAGCCGTAAAAATATTTTCGGTTTACCTTTGGAAACGATGAGCTGTGACTGCAACAGGAACAAAAACAGCGCGATGAGTGGGAAAGTCAAACGCATTGGTTAACAAGATGTTTCTGAAAAATTCGTATGAGGGTAGATTCTGTAGGATTTGTGTTTTCGGTTGTTCAGACATCGATGCTTTTAAACTGTGGCAAATATCCATATTTTATTGTTGTAAAAATGCCTTTGTTCTCGGAATTCCGTAGATCAGCGAGGTGAAACATCGGAATCAAGGACTACTTAGCAACAATGACTTCGTTTTCAAACGGCAACATTATGGGATGAATTGTCTTGCTAAATCGCATTATCAGCCTTAAGTTACAAAGCCGCGTCCTTGTTGTTTGAATTCTGTCGGGCAAGGAAAAAATCGGAGCCAGCGCGACAGAAGGGACCCACATAGGACTCCAGAGTCCAAATAGGTGTTACTATACCATTTCGACCGGGTGTTCAGGATTTTAGAAATTTATCTCTCCGAGAAGGCCGAAAAATATTTTTAAAACAGTCCTTTTTTCAGCTGTGGCGCGTGACTGAACACCCGGTCGAAATGATACAGTATTGTGACCTGGCAACGATGGACTGATGCCATTCCTAACCTGTCTCAATTCTTCTGCAATTGTCTTTTGTAACACACTCTCGTCCCTGAGTCTCGTACTCGCGCTCCCATGTCCTCCCGAACACTGCGTCACGTGAACGTGCAAGATGAGTTGCCGTTAAGTAGCCTGCGAGACATCTAGTGACACCGAGCGCAAAATGTAAAAAGATGTTTAACTTACCCTCAGGTCCTAGTTTAAAACAATCCTTACGAACAGGGAGTATATCTGACGAGCGTTAATACGCGAACAGCGTTTAAGACTTAGGGTCAGGTAGTCTTCAATATTAGAGAGTATCAATTACTATCATCAACAGCGAAAGCACGTTCGCAAGCGCCCGCCGGATTCGACGGCGCAGTAAGTTGGTTTAGCGAGCAAATGTTGGCCATTTTCACCTCGGGAAATGTGGTTTGTAGATGCCCGGAAGTTGGATGTTATTCGAGGATTGCTTCTGCCAGCTCCCTGAGACATGGCTTTCTTTTCGACGTAGATCAGCTGATTACTATCATGGTGTAAATGACCCTATTCAAACTTGACTTCTTCCGTACGTTTACGGTCACACTATGGTCCAGGAACTTCCAAGGGGTTTATACGCGGGGATATTACGGCACGGGTCCTGTCCATTTGCAAAAACATCAGTTCACACAGAACACCGTCCAGATCCTTTCCTGAGTGCCTATTTTTGCCCATTTTCACTCACTTGTGAAGTCTGCAGTCTTACCAATGGATGAATACATTCCTCTGATGTTGACCTCACCAACTACCCATGACGACGAACAGTTGGAAGAGTTCGAATTTTCAAAACCTAACCTCCAATTATCACAGCAGTCCGATAACTTCAGTATCAAGAATAGTAGCATTCTTGTGTGGTTTACGGTTGTCGTGGCCATGACGGCAATATCTGCTGCTGCTGCATTCCACATCTGCATTTTGTCGGAAAAATATCAGCTCCAGCTTAGTCGTAGTCCAGCTGATATCGCCACGGCTCTAAGGGTCGTCCAACCTTCTCCAAACATTAAAAAGGGTCTCTACAACATAAAACAGAAGGGTTTGAAGAGTGAGTTGCGCTACTGTGGTCTTCTCCTGCTTACTTACTTGTGAAAGGACCACGAATGATATTTCCTGGGACCATTGTACGGGTGAATGCTGCAGAGCCCGATAGGATGTACCATTCCGGTTCGTCGGTTGTGCTTAGCCCTTTGGTGAGTTCATTCTGGTCTGTGACAATGCCATACATATGATGGTTCTTTTGAAGGATTCCATGATCTACCATTGGAAACTGAAAGGCCGCTGGCCGACATGTTATATCTCTGGCTGGGTCTCATCGCACAGTAGACTCCTTGCAGGCAACAAAAGCTACATGGCGGAGGGTGACGTGACAGCCATTGAAATTTGGAATGTGTCAACTCCGGCAGATCGAAAGTCACTAAAAACCATGAGTTGGAACACCCGTCCGGAGCGACTTTCGATCATGGGCACTGTCAATTTCACCAGTCATGATATTCAGAAGCAGACACTGGAACTCGACGGACAGGAGCTGAAGTGGCCCACACCGCTTTTCGATTGCCGTGGCAGGGTGGATCTGACCGTCGAGATTACGTGTGGGTCATGTCACTTGCAGTTTGATCAGGTATTTTCAGATCCTGCGCTAGGTCCGTGCACCGTTGACAGTCATGTGAGGAGGCTAATGTCGTAGCACCTGCAGGCTTTGAGGTGCTCGAGCTAGCATAGCATTGCATATATTGCATTGTTGCGTATGCTCGGCCACCAGTTTGGCGCTTTGCTTGTTTTTAGGCCGGAGATGTTTGTGGGAGTGGGTTTCGTTAGCAGGATGGAGGAGAGAAAGAAATGGGGATAAATACTATGCTGCTATAACAAACGTATTTGAAGACATGTTCGGGGTGAACTCGGCGCCCATGCCCGTAATTAGTATCTTCAGGTACTCCCTTGATTCGCCCGTAAAATTTGTAACTGTTATTTCTTATATTCAAAAAAAGAAAGGAAAAATAAATAAATCATACAATAAAGCGAGAAAATGGGCGGGATACGTACATGTGCCGAGAACCCTGGAACAAGCAAAGCAAGTGTGCCGATCATTTTGTCCATCTTCAGCGCCTACTCACCAATATATAATTAGCGACCAGGACCGCCTTATAACGATATCTCGTAACGAGCACATCAGCACCTCCCGCCTTCCCGAGTTCCTCATCACCATCCCCGTCACACCCTCTCTTCCTATACTCCATAACAACTCCCCCAACGCGTTTGATCTCCGCTTCGATGGCTTCGCATCTCCGCCGCTTAGCTCGAAGCTTATGCTAAAAAATTTACGGATAGGTTTGTTGGTGAATGATGATAACGAGGTAGGAGGTATGTCCGCCCATCCGACGCTCTGTAACAATCTCTTCGTCTCCCTGCTCCATCAGTTCTTCGTCGCACTCTCTTTCTCCCCGCCCATACCATCCTCCTCTTCCCCAATCTCCTCCTTCAAATAGATCGGCTCTGACCATTCATACGCCGTCGTCGGTAGCCCCCCACGCCAAGTTTAACAGCATCGTTAAACTACTCGGGAAGGACGACCTTCATATGCGTGTCCAACTGGAAATGCATGGCCGTTTCGTACCTGTCTGAGCCTGGTCTGATGGCGAAGAAGTGGGTTACGTCGTGGGTTAAGCCGGTACGTCGTTGGCCGCCTAGGGCTGTTATTCCTGTTGAGAGGTCTTCGAGGTCTTGGGGTGTCATCTAGGTAGTGGGCGTTAGTTGGGGGAAGGGATATGGGAAGGGGGGGATATACATATGTTGCGCATGCTACTATTCAAGGAGAATACCATAGCAGGGTTCGCGGAATAAAACTTGGGTCTATGCGTCGAGTAAGATAAATCAGACAACTCAGCGAATCGGAAAGAATGAGAAAGTGGACGTACGTTTGCGTTTTACCAAGGATGATAGACTGATCGATCTAAGTTTCCGACTACGTAGTCCTATCCATGAAGTAGGCTAGTCTACTTTGCTGTGCCTGCACCAAATGATCGTCTCGATAGTCCTGACGGAAAGGCCTAGGTTAGCAACGCAGATATAAATACTATTCCACATACAAAACGTCGCTTTCAAATGGAAGTAAACATAGGGCATCGTTGTCTTCGAAATAGGATGGACATTGAGGCCCAGGGGATACAAGGGTTTCAACCTGGAAACCAGAATCTCCGAACCTTAGCAAGCTGATTTGAGGGGATAGAATTATATGCTGCATACGGCACGCTGCTTCTAAATGGGTAGGTACTCATCGTTGTGGCTGACATAAAACGGCTGCAGGAGCATTAACTCGAAATATGGAATATAAAATTAGCAAGGCGATGGTGCGTCCTCGTCTTTTAGATGCAATGGGCGTCAAGGCCCATGAAGTGGAAAAGGCGAAGTCTAGAATATTAATTCAAAGACATTGAGTGAGTGGCATTTAAAATTTAAATACTATCATATATACCTGATATATACCTGAAATCGTCTTCAAACAGGGTTAACGAGTGGGTGTTGTTGTTGTTCGGATGTGTTGGATGGGGCAGCTATGGAATCAATGAAGGGCTTATTCAGAAAAATCGAAGAGTCGTATTCAAATGTGAATAGCGAGGACGAAGCATCCGAACTGTCAGGGTCAAGTCGGGGCAAAGTCAGGGTACTCCGTGTCGGCAAGTTGCAACTTGCCGTGCACATGACCAACTTGTGCAGTAGCCTGCCCTGAATTGCACTAGTGATCCAACATGCAACTCCGTTTGATGTACGTACCAACTTCCAGACACTCTAAGCTTTCGAAATCTTTGACGTCACCGCCGAACGTGTGTCTATCACCTTCCACGTAATCTAGTCTCTGTTAATCCTCTAACACAGTCCCTCATCTGGATCTTCACTTTGGGCTCGGCAAATACGTCCATTTCACCGCCAACCAATCGGCTCAGTTCACAATGGCATCCAGGCAGCTTCGTCCGGAGGGAATGATCTCGTAATCATGCTCTCGGTTGAACAGGGTGCAGAATCCAGGTAAGCCCACACAATTTGCATTCCCAATCACTGTTATTTAATTGATTTTCATTCTTAGGTTTTTTGGCCACTACTCCGACTGATAGAGACGCCTTCGCTCCCATTGTTGGTCCATCTGAGCCCACCCACTCCACTTCGTGACTGCCAATGGGCATACAAACATCAAATCTCCGTTACTCCTCCGTGGGCTGGTGCAGACAAATACAGTGTCACCCGCGACGCTGGCGCACGAGAATGGGATGGAGAGTACCGCTGAAGTAGCGGTTGGCCAATAAAGTCAGGGATTCGAGGGAGTGTATGGGGGGGAGGGTTGAGTAGTAGTGATAAGGACAGTGATCCTTGTGGTGCGGGGCTGTTGGATGCTTTGGATGGGAGACCGCTGCATGTATAGCAGTCGACCAACTATGCTCGCAATACCCTCAAGGCACATTTCCGTGTCGACACCAATCATTCTCCGCCTGAGATGAAGAGGTAGCCATCCTTTAAGAGCCGGCTTCGATACCGCCGCCAAAGGGAAACAACAAATCAGTCCCGAGAAGACCTGCCCTACCGCACATCATATGATGACCTCCCCGTCCCTTCAGACCTCGCTCGGCAGGGCAAGATGCCGAGTCCAAACTTCCACGTGCCCCGCTCGAAAACTTGGTTCCAAATTTTCGTTGCTCAATCCAAGCTCAATTTCTTCAGAATAGTACTGGTAGACGATACCGGGAGTCTCACCCCGGTATCGCCATATAACCATTCTTCCCCTGTGTCTACCGCATCTGCATCTTCTTCTCACATCCCCTCGGCAATTCCTTCATCTACGTCACCGTTTTGTCGCCGCCCGAACTATCGCCTCCAGCGAATCAGCATCGTCCGCAGATGCGAGCGACACAAGCCTGGAATTCAATGCTTCACTCGCAGAGCATGGGAGAAGTTGATAGTGTAGATGATAAGGATGACGGCAGTGGATGCCGTACCGCATCTTCGAAGACCGGAGCACAACGATGCATTGTCATCCAGTGAATCCCGGATCCAATTAGCCTCGTTCCGAGCCCTGCCCTTTGAGTCGTCCCTCAGCACCACATCCTTATTAATAATTAAAGCCCGCAACGCGGTCATTCCAAAGGTCGAATAGCGCGCGCTTGTTGGGGTTTGATACGCGGGGAGCTGACGTTGGGGCTGAGTCGGTTTCTGCGTCACCGGCTGTTGTGGATTTTGAGGTTGCAGCTGACGAAGACGGGTTTGGTGAAGGGAACTAATTCTGAGTGAAAAAATCAAGGGGTGTGTGCGTCTAGAGACAAACGGGTTACGGTAGGACCTTCAGGACACGCGCTGAGTGGGATGGATGGATGGATGGATGTAGGACTTAGGTCGACAAGGACATGCTGAGAGAACTACAGCAGAGTCAGGTCTGAAGTCACGAGCATCGGCAAGAGGAGGCCCATCCCCTTCCTATTCAGCACCTTCCAACCAATCATCTTTCTTGCGACTTCGTTTTGGCGCTTGCTTCCGCAGCTACGGCTGACCTTCCTCTTCTTTATTATCATCTGCTGCTGCTCTTTGGCCGCATCACCTGCCTTGATCACCACTTTCCATTGACGAGGGTTCCAATATGCAAACTACATCAGCCGACTGCTCTACCTGCTGGTCCGAAATAATTTCACCATCACCATCAACGTCGGTGCTAAGCCACGCACTCGACAGCATTCTTCCACTGTTATTGCTGCAGACATGCCGAGTTTTACCTGTAGCATCTTCTCCAAAGCTTCGTCGCAAGTTATTGAGGTAGATGCGGGCGATACTTCCCCCCTCGACCGTATCACCCTCCAGTTAGGAACATCAAGTTATTTGATCGTTACCATAAACCCCACCACCATGGTGACCGCCTATAACCATCGGTTTGTACGCTCCTCATGGAATATCGACCAATTCTGGACCACCTCTACACAAGGCATCTAGATGGCAGCGTGAACTCTTCGACTATCACCAAGATGATGCTATGCGACCGCCTCCGATACACAAATCTCAAGCGGGCAGCATATCTATATGCTACGCACACTATCTAGCTTCTACATTTACTTTTTCGTCTAATACTACTCCCAGAATCAGTGCGATTAAATACGTAGTTTGATCGGTCCAACGAGGAGCCTGGGGGCAGCACCGTCACTCTATGTGTGTCTGCGTTTCCGACCATCATTTATTTTCCCTCGCAGATGTCGCTTTTTGTCGTCCGGGAATCCTATCTTGATAACGGCGAACGGCATTGATTAGGATAGTTTGGAGCTGACTATTTGTATGTACTGGAGTGATTCTATGTCTTTTTTGCGTTCCTGATCGACGTTGAATGTCTGCATAGCAACTCGACCTTTTGGCACTCCTGGACACCTGCTCCTCCTAACTCAACCGCGAATAATATTTATTAATGCCATTTGGAAGCTACCACCAGTATGTATTAGAGTTGGGCCTTTGCGTTGGCGTTTCTGACCGTGGTAGAATTTCCACTCCGAATTTCTCTTTTTTGGCTCTCCTAGAGTTCCGCCTTGACAACGGCGATTGGCAGTTCAGAGACAATCGCTGATACGTGTTAGTGAAGCTTCTGAACATGGTTGGTTTTCCCTTTAAGATTTAGCTTTTGGCTGCATTGGAGTCCTGCTCCCCTTCATAACTTCACAACAGTGATAGTCATCAACTAGCGCCGTTCGGAGGGCGTTATTTTTTGAGTGAGTCTATCTAGGTATATTTTCATGTCTCATCATTGTTAATATCTCGCTTTGTGCCACTGGCTGTGTGGGAGTCATACCGCCAGATAACTTCGCAATAACGAACTGAAATGATTAGCCCAGCCTGTATATCACTACTTGTACGTATTCAAGGGATTTTGTCGGTTTGATTCCGCGTCAATGCCATTGGTTGATAACTTGCCTGGCCTTGGGAACGTGCCGCGGTACTCCGAATAGGCCGGTCACGGCTGCTTGATGACCGTGCACCAATTGTAGCGGGCGGGTCACCCACGATCGGTGGAGGTACTACCAAATGAGACGAAATACGTATTGTCTCGTCTCCTACCACTTCTCCCTCTCAATGTTTCACTTAATCCACTAAGTATTACGCATTCATCAGAGCGCTCCCGCTCAACCACGACCTGCCGGTATATTTATTTTGAATTATATCGATCCCGCGCTGCGCGTGACTGACTTCTCAATGGCGCCTCGCCCAAGCACTTCACGTTCAACAGACAGACGCTCACAAACAAAGAAACACTGAGGACAGCGTATGAGGAACTCAACATTCCATTTTCCAAGAGGACCACTCTAGGCGGTTTTCGAGAGAAACTCATAATTATTGGCGAGTTGATCTAGCGAACTAAATTACCAGGGACTTAGTATGGTCCATCTTTCAGGTATGCACAACCAACTCCCTCAGGCCTCTCACTGTGCATCCTATCTCAAGCCCAACGTGCCTTGCATTCCAGCAATGGTATTCCCACTAACACACCAGCAATTCCGCCAGTCTGCCAGGTCGAGATTGATGCCCCTGACTCAACCGCACAGGACATGCTGCAAAATTTGCCTGCTCTAATCAGATAACAGAACCATAGAACCGCGAGAACAATCGAGAAAGAAAGCCTCTCTGCATCAAATTTATCAAATCCTGACCAGGACAAGGGTGGTTCTCTATGTCTTTGTTCTTCTTCGAATACTGTGATAACCCTGAGATATTTAGTAACCAGGAAGACAGACTGCGAGGACTGCGAAAGGAAACAAAATCACTAGCTGTGGTGTTGACTGCATCTCAGATTGTCTTCGTCAAGTCGGCTCCGACAAAGTAGGTACGTCTCGCGATACATATAAATTTTGAATGGGAATCATGCTTCTGCGAATTATTGTGGCAATTCTAGATATTACGTAGTACATGTACGAGATCAGCAAGAAGACTGCGAAAGTACATACAAAAGCAACGGATGTGAATCAGTACACAAATATTTCAATGGTAACAACGGCATAACCTGTTTACAGCCCTGAGAGAGAGAAAAAACCTGGACAACCTTCCAACAGCGTTCAACCTCAGACGCTTACATCCTCGGAAACAAAATCATAGCAGCAGTGGTGACATCCCCCTCTGCATCCTCTAATGCTTGGATTGCCCTCTTCAAGTCGGTACATCCCATTGCTTCAAGTTGCTACATCGTATGCGGAAGAGTGAAAAAGAATTGCAAAAGCGGCGGGGGAAGGTACGCACCTCCAGCTTCTCTCCGTAGGATTTCGTGTGAACAGGGGTTATCGGCAATGCACGCCGCCCTCCGGCCCCTCCAGCTACAAAAAACTGCTCGGACGAGCCTGATGCGGAGGCCGAATAAGCATAAGCGTTTGGCTGCGGAGGTTATCTATGACAAAGGGGATGCAGTATCTGTGTCGTTGCGCACCTGCGTGGGTGGGTGGCACTCTAGGTATGCTTTTGCGTCTGCAGGTGCCATTGATGGTATCGTAGTGTAGCTCGGGTTTGGGGTGTAATCTGGCACCGGCTCGTCGTATACTGGTCCATGCAGCAGAGTTTGGTCATGCAATGACGTAGGATTACTGTACTGTGTGTCTGACCTCCCCGTGCTTTGCGCAGATCCTAGAAACTGATCAGTGTACTAGGATACTACAGACTCAGAGGACTCACCCGCAGGTGGGCTGCCCCCCCAGGGTGAGCTTCCACTGCCGGGCCCTGCAGAAGACTGAGCTAGTTTATCACGGCGATTGTGAGCATCTGCGACGGGATCTTTTTACAAGGGAAAGGCACCTGTGTGAAATGAAGTATCATTCCCCGTGTTGTAGATATCCCCACTGCTGGAATCACGACTGTAGTTGACATGCGTGATAGAACGATTTATGTGATGGGGATGCGTAGGACTAGCGACACCGCCCACTATACTATTGGGAGATGGTGCGGTTGAATATAAATCACTGCTATTGGAACCAGTGCTATTGTTCTGGTGTATTATCCTGTTATCGTGGTGGACAACGCCGTTGGGATAATTGTATTCGTTCATTTGGGAGTACCTGGCGTCGACGTTGCGTGCGTTCGCAAAGAAAGGCATCCTGTGGTGTTATCATGGACCCCGCGGTCTTGCCGTGGGTCAGTCAATAAGGTTAAGTCAATGATTGACCGAGTCAATCAGTGGCGTTGGAAAATGGTAATGCATGCATCCGGTAACTCCAATGACCATATCCATCTAAATACGATATCAATGCCTCCAATTGAAACCGAATGTCGAGACTCAGAACGACAGTGAACAGGGCCTCGTTTCTGGCACTTTCTGCGTTGCGAAGGCAAGATGTGATCGTTGTTGGGAAAATCTCACTTGTCCCCACATTGAAAAATCGTGTGATATTGATCCATTGACTCATTTGGGTATTGACTGGCCCGTCAACTGTGCCATTTGGTGCATTGTAGTGGAAGCCATTTGACGCGAGGGGATGGTATTTGACAAATGGTCGTGGGCACAAACACCTGGTGAGAAATTTGACCATGTACAGAGGTATATAGAACAGATCCTACCCTTTCCCATTGATGGAGTACGGCTCCGTCTTCCATACATGACAGATAGGATCAAGGAGGCACAGGGATGCTGCCGCACTGTTGTTAAATCCGCAGCAAGCGATCAGGATCCTCTTGCTTACAGCTGTCCGTTGTGTTTACCAGCAGATGCGCCCTATCTGCAGGTAGGTAATGTCAGTGTATAGCAATCCGTGATAATTAGGGTTAGCCTAAACGTAGCAGTGCCGGCGGAAGTTTCGAGAGCGTCATCACAATAATAACGCGTCGAGCGCAAAAACAGTTTCATTACTCGAAAATCAATGAAAGACTGCCAGGAGAAGCACTGTCAGATAATGTTGTGCCTAAGAGCCAATAGCCCGGATCGTACCTAGTCCCATCATTTGCTTCGGGGACTCTTCTACAGCGTTTGACCAAACATAAATATTCCACAACTCGTGTCAACCCCTTTAGTTGACAGTGAGCCATACATGGAGAAACGTATTAGCACCAAATGACTTCAAAATTCAAAATTGAGTTTGTGTTACTCTCCCTGCTTGTCCCCTACCGTGCCTGCTCGATCCGCATTACAATATTTCCTGGATGGGGATAACGGGCTCATAAAATGTATCGGGTGTGGTAGATCTTTTTTGATCGGTACGCGTCTGTGCAAGCGCACGTCGGAACTGGACCAGGGTTCCGGAAGGTATAGTTAGAATTTTCCTGGGGCAAACGACAGCAATATGCAGAGCATCCGAGGGGAGGATCAGAATCAGATGACGTAGTACAGCATCAGCACTATGGCGGAACAGAAAACAGCATGGTGTTGTTGGGAGGCTCTAGTGTTGCCACGGCTCGGCTAATTATGACTCCGGACGCCTCAACTCCCGGAGCCGTTGGATTTCTACGGAGCTGGAAGGACATTGCAGTGGAAAATTGTGAGCGAGAGCAAGACAGCCGGGCGACAGAGACTTACATCTTGTCATGACATGAATACTTGATTTCAGGTCTGCGTGTCGTCTGCAAAGGCAAGTTATGGGGTTTGCGGGGAATTTATCGATTGCTGAATGTGTTCGTCGCTGTGATATTAGCCATGGACAGCTGTCATTTGCTCGTCCTACGAAATTTGATTAATCTATACGCTAATGTCAAGTAAGAATAATACACACCTCATGTGATCCATCCCTCTCAAGCCGAATGACATGCTCGACCGCGATCTGCCGATTCAGCGCCCTAGGCGAGCTTCACAGCTTCTTCCATCTACCTCCGCTCAGCAAGAATCCGTCTCCTAGAAAATATCTTCTCCTTTAGCATCCCAGTAGCACTAGAACCAGGCCCAATAGCGAAAACTGTATTCGCCAACCACGCCTCCAAAATGCACCCAACCACATCAAGCGTCCCAGCTTGTATGGCTTTTCTCACTTTTCCCCACTCTGATGTTGACGATGCATAGGAAAGCGAGGCTAAATCAGTATACAGCGCGTTTACAAAATGACTGCGGGTGCACGAGTTTGAGGGGGACGGGGTTGGATCGTGATATACCGTAGAGGAAGGACAGATTTTCAGCCCGTGATGTACAGATAAATAAATCCGTAAGGTTCGGGCTAGACGTTCCAGACCTCTATCCATCGTCCATTATTTCGTGAATGCGTGGATGCGTGGAGAGGCCGAGTGAGATAGTTGAGATAGATAAAGTTTAAAAGAGGAGTAGCAGAGCTTTGGATCTATCTGCGCGGGGATCTTTCCGCGTCGAAAGGGAGCTGACATCCATGGTACGGGTCTTAGTGACTAGTCTTCGCGAAAGAAGTCGCAATTACTTTGAGAGATCCGTCCTCAGCAGAGCGGAGGACGGTAGCGAGCTGTGTAGGTAGTGTGTTGGGCTGTTGCCGCCGATAGGTCATCTAACGGGTTAAATGGAGAGGGTTGTGCGAGGCAGGTGGGGCCAGAGGCAAAAGAAGAGGATCTGGAGGAACCACTACAAGAATGAATGGCTGGCTCGACCGTCTTCCGGAGAAGTATGCATACCTTAAAGAAGAAAATTCCAGCAAACGCGATCTCACGGGCTCTCCCAAGAAGAACTTGAAGGCATTGAACGCCGTGGCTGCGAAGAGAACCGAGGAGAGCTGCCTTGCATGGACGGTGACGATCGTCGGCGAAGGAGTTAGGCGCGTGATCAACAACACCCGTGCACGTGTACGTTTGCTTCCGTTCTCTCCAAGTGGTGCTTACATAACTTCAAGGCAATCGATAGATCCGAAATTCAAGTGAGGTCAATAAATGTAGAGTTTTGTGAACAATGGCCAAAGAAAGACGTAAACGCTTGGAAAGGGCTGGTGAAGAGGATACAGCGAAGCCAACGAAAAATCAAAGCGGATGAAATAACCGCAAGAGGAAAGCAGCGCCCAAACTTTGGAGAAGCCGTTTTGGCACCCGACTTGCACCCGACTCGGACGTGCATCTTAGACGCGTCTCCTCCAACTCTTTCCAGTCCTACTTCCGTGTATGTCTTTCTTTTCTATCTTCGTTTCTCTTAGTTGATTATCTTACAGCCATTCCATGCATCCAATATTTAAGGATGACCGGATCAGCATAGTCGCTCCTGCTCGTATTGCAGCGAGCAAAATAGGAGGCGCAGCGGGTTCGCTAGTCCTATTGGGCACTACGGATGAAGTGCGAGTCCAACTATGGGAACACGGACAAGTGTATTATTGAGCATTCCGAGTCACCCTCTGGGTGCTGCTCAGACAAACTCGCCTCACGTGCCGATTTGTCAATACAGACGATATCCTCGTCAGCAGCAGAGCCGAACCCGAACGTTTCCACTCTGTCAATTGTCACCCTAACCTAGGCCTATTACTCGAAAGAAGAGAGCGGCGGCTCCAGCACAACCATTCTCAAACACCAATTACCTCGTTCTCGCTTCCCTGATGGCATCTACATCGCCCTCACCCCTACTTCTCCTGCTCAGCCTCTCTCGCCCGCCTTCGTTATCCACAACTGCAAGAACCTCAACCTCAATCACAGACCCGAATAAACGCCTCTCCTCCATGTCCTCCTAGCCTCAACACCCGCCTCTTTCCACCCACTCTCATCATTGACAATGGCCGCGTCCACTTCTAAACCATATCCCGATCGTATCTCACCTAGCAAACGCCCATCCAGCAGCAACACGTGTTCATGATGAATTATGGCCATTATTATCCGCCGAGTCATTCTCCTAGGCGCGGGAGAAGCTTGATTAGAGTTGGCGAGAGGGTTGGTGTGGGCGTTTTTGGTGACCTTGGCGAGGAGTGTACTGTGGGAGAGGGAAGGGGAATTTAAGGAGAGGTTGGAGGCGCTGCTTGGGACTGAAGTTACTTTTGCGGAGGGGATATTGATGCTTGTTCGCTGGTGGCCACATGTTTATGTTTCGCCCGTTCGTTCGCCTCTTCTTTCGGTCTTTTTTCCAAATCTTAATGCTTTATTGTACTACAGCTAATCAACCACCCTCACCATATCCATCCATTCTCATTCCACACATGCATACCATCCCACTCATCCACCCCTACATCAAACCTCCAACTATTTTATCAGTCGCTTTTGAGTCTAGAGTTATTCTATACACCTACGTGCGGAAATTATTTCTCACCATTACTATATATATTCGCAGGTTCTTTTCCAAGCGGGATATATTCTTGAGCCCGATTTTTTCACCCGCGGCAACCATATTCGCGAGTCCAGCCATCAGTTCTATGATGGAAAGTCCAATATATCGTCGTTTTGAATCCTATCTTCGTTTTCCCGTGTACCTCTGTCCACTCTTGGCATAACGTGCGGAAGATACAGGTTACGTATTGCATGGCCGGGCTCCACCTACTTTGCCGGCATAGTGGGCTTGCCTACTTGATCTGTCATGACGGGTGGCGGATGCAAGTCGGTACTGGAGGATGGTGCCATACTCCACCAGCAGAATAGGTGGGGTTAATTTGTGGGTGATGGTGGAACGTGGATGAAATAGTACCACCCCTGCCTGCCATCCTTATCGTTATCGTAGCTTTGTCTGCTGATTATAATGTTAACAAGAAAGGGCAACAATCACACTGGAAATTTTACAGTTGAATAGACTACTCTATCCGTACAATCGTCTGAATTTTTTGGTCTAAAAGCTCATTCTGTTCTGGTCCCAAAGTTAAAGAGAGATCCCGCTCTTGCTGCCGATTATCCCACTCTTCGATGTCGAGCTCAAAATAACTATTGGAGAACTCGTCGTCGTCGTCGTCGTTCTGGTCCTCGCCGTTGGTGGCAGTCCATTTCCAGCCTACGTCTGCGGATCGTCTCTTACTAATCTTGACAAGGTCGTCGAACCAGCCGCGCTTGCTTTCCCAGTTAACCTCAGTACCGTCGAGGGAATGTTGAAGCGTATTCGGTTGCAGGAAAGATAGCTTAGCATACAGATTATAGTCGAGATGCTTTCTCATTCGCGCATCCGTGCGAATATCTGGATCAGTCGATGGTTCTGCGTCCTCGATTTCGGGCGGGAGACGGTCAAATTGGTCCAGGAGTGATTTCGCTGCATCAGGAGTGATCTTCCAGTATGTAGGGACTGGATCCGTCTGCAACAAAGCTGGATCAGATCACGAAGGACAAGAATAGTATAAGACGCAAACCTGATCTGGGTCACAGACGAATGTATCTACTCTGAGAAAGGAATAACAGTAAATATCCTCCAATGGGGAAAGCGCATCAGTAGGGATGGACATGTCGTTAACCCGGAGGGGAACCGCATCCTGAGCTACATCTATTGATGATGGACCGCGCCTCAGTGGAATAGCTTTGATGATATGTCGCGCTCCGTTTTCGACCTGAGATATTTGCAAAATAATCGCTGGGATTATTGACGTCCGCCACTCTTCACCAGAAAGGGAAGGGTCATCCCAGTATGATGGATCCAAAGCTCGAGCAGTATAACCCTCGATAGTCATCCTGGGGAGAACTTGCACGTACACGAGCTGACCTAGCTCGACAGGGCAGGGCGCTGACTTTGGTGAAATCGGATATGCTACAATCAGGGGTATGAAGATAAAAGCATATGCTAGAAAAGCGACATTGATTGCTCACAGGCAGGCGTACCCACTGAAACCATGTTTGGCTCCGCCAAAAATCGATGCTCTAGGGGTAAGCACAAAAAGTCATCAAAGACAGCTTGGAAGCGTGCATAATCTGGGTTTTCATCAAACACAAGAGCACGCGAGTAATCCAGCAACTGGCCAAATATATCTGGATATCCTTCCCCGAGCCTGCTACCTGTCCAAGCGCGTTTTTTCTCCCGCACTTGTGCCATTCTTGCTAATAATGTGCTCGACTCTGTAGAGGATCTTTGCCAGGGCAGCGATCCTCTCAGTAGGAAGAGAAGAGTATACGCCAGTGACTCTAAGTCATCTCGACGCGAGAGGTCTGATGAGTAATTGGCGAATTGACATTGAAATATTTGCTATCCGGCGTGAAAAAACACCTACCATAGCCGCTGTGTGCGTTTAAGCTTGCCCAGGTCAGGGTACCTACAATATGCCTCCTTTCTTCGATAGGATTATACCGCCTGGGCATGCCAGCGCGGTATGGTCGAGCGATTCCGTGATCAATCAAAAAAAATCTGGGGGCATCGTTGAGAGACACCATGATGTTGTCCGGCTTGACGTCGCGGTGCACAATACCTCGAGAATGTATGTGCTTCAGAGCAGAGAGCTAAATCAGTGATTGAAGGGCGTCAAGATAATGAGTGCAGCGTCAAGATTTCATGTACGTACAATTTCTTTAGCGATGAGAAATACCTTTCCACGAGGCAATTCATTTGACTCCAGGTCCATGTCTCCGAGACATTTACCCAGAAGTTCCATGGACAAATACTCAAAATGTTCGAATCGGCCATACGCATATACTTCAGGGATTGAGGGATGGCCTTGCAGGAACTGAAGGATATGGCCTTCATGCTTCAAAATTGTACGCTCGACTCGGAGGGAGACACGAGACTTTTTCACTGCGACAACCTTCCCGCTCTCTTGTTCAGTGGCTTTGAAAACTTGTGCCTAATAAACCAGCAAATAAGAGAAGAGCACTGTTAGTATCAGACTATCTACGGACGTAGCTGCCGTATCCCAATCGCGAGCCTAGTTTGAGAGATAACGCTGTGATCGATCGTATTCTTGGCATCTTGATCAGAGGTTGCAAGAATCCGTTCGACAAGGTACAGTGTGTAAAGGCGAAAGAAATTTAGCTCAAAGTACTTACCGGGAGTTCTATGATATCATCGATTCATGCGTGATGTTGCACAAACCTAAAGACCGTTTATAGTCAAAGCTCTGGTCAAGAACAGCCGTATCATTGTCTTGGTTCGCTCTCCTATACTCAGCTTGCCTCTAGCTAATTCTGCATGTTTAGGATGAAGCTACAAGTAGTATGGGTGTAGAGACAGACTCTAGGCTACAGAAAACCATCCAAACAGAATTTGCCTCATCAACGCTTTTATGCATTGCGCACAGATTGAACACTGTTGGTGCGTGGCTCAATATAGTTATCTAGTGCTCGGAAACTGGTTGAACATGTAGATACAGCCTACTGTGATCGCGTTCTTATTATGGATGGCGGGGAAGTCGCAGAATACGACACCGTCCTCAACCTCTTTGATCAGCATGATTCCATATTTCGGTCTCTATGCAACGAAGCTGGCTTATCAAGGCAAGATATTCTCCGTATACGGCAGGAATCGCCAGCAGATGTTGAGGGCGCAGCTGGTCCAAGTTCTAAATGAAGTACAGCTAAAGGATGCATACATCCAACATACACCAATTTCTTAGTCTTATGTCTGTCCCTTGGTCAAACTAGCATGACCCACGACGCACAAATGTAATTCAGTTCTCTGAAGTGCCAATAGAAACACTGAGTGAATACAAGCTTGTTGCAAAATAAGAAGAGTACGGAAACAACGGGGTTGAAATATAGTTGTAAATGAGCAAGAAACAACAGGTATGTTGTACAAGATGATAACATTACACACATGACGTAGGGAGCACTGTACATGGGAGAGGCAACAAAAGAACCAAGAAATATATAATGCTATGACTTTCCTTTGAACAATGATTTAATGCCGAAACGCGACTTCTGTTCGTGGGCCCGAGGAGACACGGAGATAAACCCCGCTGGTTGAGAACCGTCCTTGGAAGAGAAACCCATCCGAGTAAGTTTGCTGGCACTCGTCATGAGCCTCGTAGTCGAATCGTGCTTGCCGTTTGCCGCCAAAACATCCGCAAAGGATTCGGCGGCAGGGGCAGTGATGCACCGAGACAAGGGCACGTGATCCACAGTGGTGAGATCGTCGGAGGCAGGATCCGGTGTACGAGAACGGTTGAGAGGCGGAAGATTGGTAGAGTGCTGGGGAGGCGATTGCGGGGAAAGAAGGGACGGTTGAGGAGTGGGGCTATGCCCTATGATGGTGACATCTTCCGTTGATTGGGGATAGGTGCTAACTACAGATGCGGAGTGAGAAGGTTGATGGTAACCACGAGTTCGCTCGTTCGTAAACAGAAAAGAGGTTTTGGTAGAAGATGCTGGACATAAAGCTGATTGAGATTCAATGCGTTCTTGAAAGAACGAAAAAAAAACATACCACTGTCGCTTGTATTAGGCCGCCTCGGTTGGCGTATCCGCGAACGAGACGGGTTCGTTAATTTAGGCCCCTCCAACACGCGCGTATCGCGAATCCGAGGACTCGCTGTTTTCCTACCAGCATCATGCGTGAAAACGGCAACAGCTGGCACCTCACTCTCCTCAGCAGACAGAGTGTCTTCTCCAGTTGTTCCCTCTTCCACTCGTTTGAGTCGCCGTTCGAGAGCTAGACTTTCACCATAGGCAGCAAGTTTCGCACTGAGAGGTGATCGACCGGAACTTAATGGGTTGTCGTCCGGTATATCATCCATTTCCAAAATGGATTGCTGAGCGCGTTGAACCAGAGCTTCTGCCTGGGCGTGAGATGAGATAGAACGAATGTCAATATCAGTAGGTATGTGAGACCGCCGTGAACCGAAACTCGGGTGCTGATCTGGAGGTGCATCGTAGGAAGGGTCCTTGTCATCCTGTATAACGCCGGTGATCTCGCGTGGTATCGACCTAGGAGACGAGATCCCTGGACCAGGCAGCGTAATATTGGAACTGGCGGGTGTGGTCATACTCCCACTTCCAACACTGCTGGTAGCAGTCGTAGTACTCCAGCTAAGTTGCGGATTGGCACTCCCGTCAGTGCTCATGCTACTAACGGAATTGCCTCTGAGGCGATTGTCGCTCGGCGAAGAAGAGTAGGGTACGGTGAGAAGTTGCTCGTCCAGAACGTCCGTAGGTGGCGGACGATCGATACTGAATGGGAATTCTTGCGCAGTGGATACGATTGCGGAGTCAGGGGACATATTCGGCGATAAAGAAGATGAAGAAGACGCGAAAGATGACCCTCTCGGACGTCCTTCAGTCTTCAGCTCCGTCAGGCGAGACTTATTAGCACCGTCCGGGCGATCGATAACCTCCCCGTATTCCTCTTCATCAGCATCCACAGCTGCGTCCTCGAAATCCACGATGGTTTCTGGTGTAGGGTCTGAGACCAGCAGTCTCTCGTTCCCTTCCTGACCAGCCTCGCATTCCGCTATCAGTGAACTCGCGCTACTCCTCTGTTGCATCACGCGCGGTGGGCTCAAGCTGCGTTCGAGGCCCAATACGCGTATAACGCCGTTCCGTGCTTTGGCAGATAATGAAGTTGTACTTGAGGAAGATTCAAAACGAAGGGCACGAAAGGATGCTCCTTGGATTTGGGATTGACTCGAAGACGACGCACGATGATGATTGCGTAGTAATATTCCCGGTCTCGAAGGCGGAGTATGTCGACCGCTACCCTCTGCTCCGTTATCTTCATCAAATGCACGTCTACTCCCACTCCCAGACCTGTTTCGCACATGTTCTGCGAGCGAATCATGCAGATCCGTAGCTGATGGGCCAGTGCTACCTAAGCTCGTATCACTTGCCATGCGCGGACGATGCCGATTCGCGAGAGGGGATGATTCTGAAGGAGAAGAAGGTGATAGATGGGCCAGGTTGAACCGGGGTGAACTGGGTAAGGGAATTGTACCAGGGGCGGGGGATGGTGATGCAGAAGGCGTGGAAGGTGTGGACGAGGCGTTATAGGGAGAGTCGGGCGTACTGTGTCCTGCATTGGGCGTATCACCTGCTTTGCGAAAAAGATTTAATAAGGAATATTTAGACCCGAGTTTGCGTTGACCACTTGGTGCACGGGGTGGTTCGGGTTCTGCATCTTGTCCTGCCGATCGAGGCCGTTGAGAACCAGAAGGGACTGAGAGATCGTCGTAGAGATGCGGTAATGATGGTCTTCTTGATGATGAATCATCGTTGGCGTCAACATCGGCGGTGGGATAAAAAGTGTATTCTCCGAATGGAGAGGCGGGTTCTCCTGGTGAAGGGTGCCTCTTCGAAGGCATATCAGCCAGCGTATGCGAGTGGCTATCCGAATGTGCATGAGACTTGAGAGTATTGAGGGCGTAGTCGATAGACTGCTTCACGTGCAGTCTTTTCCGTTCCAGGGAATCCAAAGGCCCGATACAGCTCGTACGCTTATCCGCAACTAACCCACTCCCACTCCCGGTAGAATTCCCAGGCTCTGCTCCTCGCTCCCTCAAATCCCTATCCCTATTGTCCAACCATTCCTTCAACAAATCAGCCGTACTCTCCTTGCCGTTCTCCCTGGCGAGCATTTCCGGGGTGACTCCATGTTTATCTGCGCGGTCTGCGTGGGCTCCGTGTAAAAGTAGTGTGCGAACTACATTCGTATGGCCATTCGCGGCTGCAAAGTGGAGTGGAGTGGAACCGGACGAACCTACGATTGGAGCGGAGGTGTCACGGTGTCTATCGGAGTAGCGCCGGGGAAGCCTGATGAGAGGGGGTTAGCGGTAATGTTCGAATAAACCATGGCAACGCTGGGGAATGTGTATAATGAAAATAAATGAAATGTAGTGATGCTTACCTCGAGGCGTTCACATCAGCGCCCTGCTCGATCAACAGTTTCACTACGAGATCGCTGCCCCCGGATGATGCGGCGTGTAACGGCAAGACGCCATCGAGTACAGAATTGATGGGCTGGCCATGGGAGAGGGCGTACTTGACGAGACCGATATTACCGTTGGCGGCGGCAGAGTGCAGACCAAGATGTGGAACTATTACAATTACAATGAGATAAATGGTCCAATAGGATAAATGAAAAGGTTTACATACATTCAGTTGTAACGTTGTACTTTGATTCAGCTCTGTGCGTTGTTCGCGAAGGCATGGTGGTGGTCGGTTGCAACAAGTCACCTGCAACCGTAATAGGCTATCGCCACTAAGTAGAAGACTGGGCGATTGCAAAGCGAGGTGAACGAACGGACGATGGCGATCTAAGACTCGTTTGTGGCCAACAGCTGTGGCATTGGACCAGGCTCTTGAGGAGAACAAAGGAGGAGACAGGGAAGCACAACCCGGCAATCTTATCCTGCAGCACCGACTTCCGCTTCTGCCTTCCGATGCACGGTTGTCTCTCCCCTCCTTTCATCATCCATCATCATTCCCCTTATCGCCTTTCGAAGCCACGCTTCTCCGTTCGCAGGGTAGCCCGTGGCCTCATCCAAGTCTATGCACTTAATTCATTCATTCATTATACGACGACGACCCTCTGCAAGCATGGACTCTGTCTTGTAATTATCTCTCAAACATCCGCCCATCAATTTACCTCCGGTTCAATTGAGTTGCCTCGTCTGATCGTTTATCCGATGGCGATGGCCATCCCAGTTAAGATCATTATGCGCCTCGCGGCGAAGGCAGGTCGGCCATGAGATGGCCTCTTTCTCCATGCACCATGCCACGACGCACCCTGATTGCCTTGCTTGCATCAACCCTTGCCATGGTGCTATCTTGTGCACTGCACGCGATGACATCCAGTAACTCTATGTTACTGACCGCATCACCGTGTAACCAGGGTTCGTTATCCTGCGCGGGTTGCTTTACAGACTCCACCGTGTAAGTTATGCAACGCACGCGTGCCAAGGCACACACGATGGCACGATGTGAACACAGCCCTCCGGCTTCTTCTCTCTCCGAGAACTACCTCGTTGTCCGAGAATAGCGGCAAGTATATACCTTAATTGCCTCGAGGCCTCGCTTATTGGCGTCTACCGGCCTCTATATTGATTCCCGCCTCTGATATAGGGTTCACCTTTTGATCCCGTCTGTCCCTTTAGGTTGCTTGGTCTCGCCTTATGATCTTTGCCCAAGTCGATTCAGTAGATGGCCGATCCCTATATTTTTCTTCTCCGACTGGTCACTGTAGTAGAGCGCCGTTGGCGCTAGTCTTTGCACTGGACCGTGATCAACGCGCAGTCCTCGTACGGCATCAGTGGTACTGCATGCTGAACGCGCAGATAGCATATTAGTTCATCTGGCAGGCACTGGCCAGCGTCGAGTCTCACCCACGCTAGAAATACACCCGCGGAAAAAATTCACGATATGCGTCTAATATCGCATCACACGTGGAACGCACACGGCTTCCTCATATGCTACGGCGCGCCTCGATCTTCGTTGGAGTGATGGACTTTAACCTCTTACTTCTTGACGGCAATCGAGGCTATGATGCTTCGCCCCAAATTCATCCGTGGTATATATTCTCTTGTCGATATGAACTCCTATTGATTACAGTCACTTTGAGACCGTTCGTTATGGTAGCGCAAACAACCAGTTGGCATGGTTTTGGCGCCTGAATGAAATCGTATTCTCCAGGCGGCCTTTGAATATTTCTTATGGCCGAAGACGGTCTACCATCATAGACATTCCAAAAGCTACATCTCACTAGATGTAGTGGATTGCATTTTATTTCTAGGATGCTTGCATGGCATTGCTGTTTCGTGCGTAGGTAACACCTGTTGTCCGCCAGATTGTCCCCGTGCCTATGTCACAATTCGCGCGCCCCTTTCCTTCTAAATTGCAACGGAGCTACATCGTTCGTTCTATCGAGTCAATGTGCGTTCATCTTTAAGTTACCAGACATGCCTCATATTTCGAGACGCACCCGACATTCAGACGTGATACACACTCTGATATCATAGATCACATTGACGACTCGAGGAATGGAGTGCTCTTGATGCATTCAGTAACCAGTTCACTGCTATGTCGGCAAAGGGAAATATACTTTTATCACGGTCAGACATCATAATTCCATGTGTACTTTAATGTTAATTTGTTTCCCCGTCAAGACCCCCAATTTTTGCCATGGACGTGGAAGATGTCCCGCAGTCTCTTCGGTCAGTACCTTGTAGCTCAAAGCGCCTGACCATGCAACACTTTGTCTCCGTCTCTGGTACTCTTGAGGAGAGTCTCAGCCCAACCAGGATGCCCGGCCAGCCGAGAACTGGTTAACCTAGATGTCGAGTACGGAAACGCCGTTTTAAATCCATTGGCTACACGAATAATTATCTATAGCATTAAGCTGCATTGAGTTGAATGTGCCTTAGCGCTTGGTGATAGAGCGACATTGTACCTGCTTCGCACGTTCAGCTAGACAGTTATAAATCACCGTGACCTAACAATCAATAGCCCAGAGTTTACTATGAACTTTCTCCATTGGATTGTCCTTCTTGCCTTCGCCATTAGCCGCGCTGGAGGGGATAGATGGGACTGTCCGCCTTGTGGTGGAGGTCCAGCCAATTCGCCTGGTGGCAAAGCACTAGACACCTGTGCCGGGGACTGCCTGCAGGCGGCTCCCGCTGGTAGTCAGTGTGACAATGATGCGAGTTCCGATTGTATCTGCAACGGTGCACATTACAGCCTCGCCATCCAAGTGATCGCGAATTGCGCCATGGCGTCATGCAACATTGCACAGGATTTGGCAGCTGCAACATCCGTTGCATCTACGTGGTGCGCACAGTGGAGCCAAACTGCAGCTCCAGCCTTGGTGACCCCATACACCAATATTCCTATCACTACCTTGCAAACGCCCTCCACAACGACAAACAGCCAAGGTCAATCTGGCCTAACTCCAACTCCAGGTAAGTGGCTGTTTAATGTGTTTAATGGATGCAGCATCATAGCCATGATGATTTGTCACACAGCCGGAAGTGGAGGGGGGAATTCATCCAGCAAAAACCCAGCACTCAGCGGTGGCGCGATTGCCGGCTACGTTGTTGGAGGAATCATTTCAGCTATTTTTGCAGCGTTGATTGGCAGGTGTATTAAGAAGATTTGGGATGCTATGTGTTGAGATATTTAGGCTCGCTGCCACAACCCAAACACGTACAAACAGAAACCACCCTCTTACTCCACCTTGCACGATGTCATTCATTTGATTATCCAGATCCTCAGTTGGCGCGGGAGCATTAATACAACACTATGTAGGATACAAAACCACTCATGGAAAGCATCAGAAAAAAAACTTGTTATTACAAGTCTTTTATGATACATCAAAGACTCAGTTTTTTTTTTAAAAAAACCCTACCTATTGGATTATAAAGCAGCAGTCAGATCCAACTGCAATTAATAATCAGCCAGTTTCAAGAAGCAACTGCTTCAGTGTTCAAAAGACTCCTTGGGGAGATATCTTAGACACCAGGCGGCCCGTTGTCATGCAGAAAATAAGTTTCCACTGGGATGGTGTTCCTTTTTATGAAGGAGAGCTTCCCAGTTTGTTCAGGTTGGGGTGAGGTTTTGTGTTGACTTTGGCCTTTCTTTCTACTGTAAAGGGTTAGTTTAATGGAAGATAAGTTTCTCCCATCCCCACTGCCATCTTCCCCAACTGCGAACTCCTCAATAGCTATGTCCTGTAAGCATGCAAAGACTGTCTGCCACAAATGCAGTTACACCAAAAGGCAGAATAATCAACAGTTGTACTGTTGACTACTGGACAGTATTTATGCTGATTATGGAAACTCAGGTAAGCAAGCTTACATGTCCCAGCCTTCCTCTTTGGGCATGTATTTCATTAATTTCTCTATCTTAACATCCTGATCACTAGAATGTAGGGGTTATTTCATGAAAGAGGCCCAAAATGCCATGAGAGCCTTTCCAAAGCAAGTGGGCCTGTGCATCATCATCTCCAGTTGAAGGTCACTCCATTTCACATGTGACTAATGTATCAAACTCATGGTGATAGTTTTCTTAGACATGGTTAACAAGGAAGTGCATATCATTGATCTCATCTCAGATGATGACGGTGTCCCACAGGCCGCCACCGCAAACAAGGGCAAAAGGAAGGCTCTGTTATATCCTGGAAATCCAGACTGCAATTATATTATATTCCAGAACTCCAAACCGGAATTATGACTCATACAAGTCAATATGCTTATGGACTAATATTATGCCTATGGTTTTACATTATGCCTACATACTCTCACACCCATATGATTACTTACGGCACAGTTCATTTCTGAACTCTGAATATTAACTCCCCCACCGGTTATTATGTATTTACTGCACTTGCATTTCATATTTCCCCGTACTCAGACACTGCCTTAGCTACAGTTTAATGTAACTCGGAACTCCAGAACTCCCGGACCCTGCCACACTCTAGTAGTATATAAACCATAGCTACTCCATGTACTTTCTTTAGTTCAAATATCGACTTAGATTCTTCATCCTCTAGTCCCCTCAGACCTCTGCCTTAATTCCATTACTTATCCGACCTTTCGTAAATTGAGACGAAGAGAGGTTAGAGAGGGCACAGCACATAAGCTGAAGCTGCATCGTCTCTCTTGACCTTCTTACCTCAAGCCCCAAAGTCCGATACTCCGTGACCCCATAACTCCAGCTGGACTTGGAGTAATAAGAATCCATACAGTGAATGGTTTTTAACAGGCTCCCGAACCTGGTGATATAATTGAGCTTAGTAACTGATTGCAGATGGGTATTTCATTTGGTTTAATAGAAAAGAGGGGGAATTGTTGTATCTTGTTACAAAATCATGGTTGCACTTTCAAATGTAATCAGGTCAGATAAAGAGTCAGCCAACTTGTTTATTTGGAAGCTACTACTATATACAATTCAAGAAGCATGTATGTGAGGAAGTCAGCACACAGCTTGAGTGGATGATAAATAACCTTGTTACAGACAGTGCATCCCGGGTTTTAAACTCTGCTCTGTCTCATTGATTGCCAATGTGTGCTCTACTTCAAGCTCTCTCGGGAAGATGACTAGACCCATTTGACTTCACCGTTGGTGGGCCATGTCCTCTCTTGCCCATTTCAGCTCAGAGTCCATGATCCAGATGAACAAAGGCACAACTTGCAAGTGAAGCTTGGAGACCTCATTAACATGCACTGCTCTAACATTCAATACAGCAAGCAAGTGTTTAACCAATCTTCACAAGGTCCTGAGCTCCTCACGATATTGTTTGATGAATCAGAAGCAAACATCCACAACATTTTCAATAAAGCCCATGCTGCTGCTTGTGTCATGTTCTTTGACAAATTGGACTTGATTGCAAAAGCCAGTGTGGTCAAGGTTAAGGTGATGCTGACAAGTTCTTAAATTATGTCCTACATCTTGCTCTAGACTGGATCAAGCAAAATGCATCTTGAATCTCTGACATAATTTGTTCCAAGTTCTATGAGAACATGGTCTCCAAATACTGTGAGCCTGTGGCACACAAGACCTTTTGTTATCTTTGTAAGGGCAACCCTGTGATCCTGAGGAAATCACTCAGCCTAGCAGGGGGAAATCCAAAGATGAATATAAGTGGCTATGATACATGGAAATATGAAATACTAACATAACAGGGAGAAATCCAAAGAGAAAACTCTGAGGAGAACCCTGCTAGGGATGACAACTATATCTGCCAGGCAGGCATGGGAAAGGACTATACAGTAGGTAATCTAAGCGAGTGCAATGAGGAGATGGGTCTGTAAATGTAATTGGAGTTGTGTTTGCAGAGTTCAGAGTTGTACAGCCACAGCCACAGCTGGAGTTGCATATGCAGAGCTGGAAATGGGTGGTCCCCTTACATCACCCCCCCTCTAGGGAGTGATGGCCTGGCACGACGGTCTGGAGAGGATTAGAAAGATATGTAGTCAAAATGAGCTCTACGTACTTGGCATGGAGCTCCAGGATGGGTGGAGTAGAACTCCGCAACTATCTTTGGACAGTGTACATCCATAGCATCTTCCCAGCTGTTGTGTTCATAGCTGTAGCCCTTCCATTGAATGAGATATTGCAGTCACCCTCATGCAACTGTTGATCACTGCTTCAACTTCATACTCCTCTTCTCTGTCAACCAAAATGGGGTCTAGAGGTGGGTGATTCTGCCATCATGGGATCAGGTCTGGAGGTGCAGTCAACAGTTTGACCACTGGGAAGATGGGGTGGAGATGGCTCATGGACTTGGGGAGGTGGAGACGGTAGGCATTTGTTCTAACACAACGTTCTACCACATAAGGGCCCAGAAAGCGGTGTGCTAGCTTTTTGGATGGTCTTGAAGTCCAGATGTCACTTCCGTCTAAGTAGACCTTATCTGTGGGAGCGTACTCTGGAGCAGGTTCTCAATGTCTGTTGTAACAGCATGACATGTCGTCCTGAGCCTTGGCTAGCGCAGACTTTGCCTCTGTCAGTGCGGACTGCATCCGATCTGTGAACTTGTTGACTGTTTCCAGGTGGGATGATGACTGCATCGGTTGACCGGTGTCCAACAGGAATGGTGTCTTTGGGTGCCAGAGTGAATGTGAGGTTGTTGTCACCGTAAGGGAAAGATGAAAAGCGCTTTGGAAAGAGAGTTAAACAATATGTGAAATTGTTGAAAGGGAAATGTTTGAAGTCAGTCACGTTAGCTGAGACTCAACCTGGGCTTCTGCTCAGTGCACTTCTTGGTTGACGGGTCAGCATCAATTTTGACTGCGAGATAAAGGTTGGGGGAATATGGCATCCTTTGTGATGTGTTATAGACCTTGATTTGGATACGGCAATTGAGATTGAGGAACTCGGCACTCTGCATCTAGGATGCTGGCATAATTCCTTTAAGTGACCCGTCTTGAAACACGGACCAAGGAGTCTAACATGCCCGCAAGTGTTTGGGTGTCAAACCCAAGCGCGTAATGAAAGTGAAAGTTGAGATCCCTGTCATAGGGAGCATCGATGCCCAGACCAGACCTTTTGTGATGGATCTGCGGTAGAGCATGTATGTTGGGAGCTGAAAGATGGTAAACTATGCCTAAGTACTATACTCTGGAACGCCGGTACCTGCGTACCATTCAATTCAACTTGCCTTATCTGGTCAAGCGCGTGATCCGAATGCCTGATTCGGCGTCCCACTCTCCCACTCCTCCCATGTTGGAAATTCAACTGCCAGATATGGCCAATTCAACCTCGCTGGCATTGCCAATTCAAC
>KN833059.1:23078-38709 GCA_000827315.1 Piloderma croceum F 1598 | reverse complement strand
GTTCTCCAACGTCTCCAATGGAGACCCTCTTGCTCGCATCCTTAGGGACTTCCTGCCCAAACCAGGTAATGAATATCTACTCCACTTTGGTTCCATCCATTCTCTATCCCATCTGACTGTTTGCTTTCGTCATATGCAGACACTGAAATCCGGATGGCCAGTAAGGAGAAGGAACGAACCCCCTTCTTGCGTCACATGAAGTGGGACGAGCACTTGACCGACATTCGAATGAGTGAAGACAAACGAAATCTCATCCATCAGCTAAAGGCTCCCGCTCGACTGGATGAGCTGGGTTATTACCAACTGGCAAAAGTTGTCGATGACTATATTGCACAAGGGATGGACATCGGTTGGAACCACAACAACCATGCTCGAGTCCGAAAGCATCTCGTGCAGGGAGCTCATCTTTCACCTAACGCGTATGAGTCCCCATAAACCTTCCGTGCTTGTATGATTCTAATCTCCCCTTTCCTCTAGTGTCCATGATCACTGGCAACCACTGACGCACAACGAGAGCCCTGGTAAATACGCTAGAGTCATTGAGAAGTTCTTCTTGGTCGCCCTTCGAAGTCTCAATGGGCATCCATCAGCCTATGAAATTCCTCTCACCCTGGTACAGAAGGAGGCTGCTGGGTCTCTCTTTGAAGCGCTTTCTCTCCCCGATACACCTGAAGCTCTTTACCTCTTCCATCGATTCTCGTGGTCTTTGCTTGTCTGTCAGGAAGATAACAAGGAAGTGACCGATTGGATATTGTGTGATCTATCTATACGCTCGCTCAACTCCACAGTGAATTAAATGCAGTATATACTTAGGGAGATAATGAGGGAATATCCGTGTGGATCAGACGAGACCTATCAGTGGACAAACATACAGCAATCATAAAATACAACACCGTGTGTGGAAATATTAGCGCGGATGGGTCTAGTCCAAATCTGTGGGTAAACATAGTATGACTTGTTGCATCATCACGAGTGACATCAGGGCGCATTGTACCGATACGATGTGTGGCGCAGGTTTAACCGCAGCTGCAGTAAATCGATTGTACATATTATACCTTCCACAGATCGTTCTGGTTCAATCCGTGAGACAGTATCTTGTCAATCAATCATACATTTCAGTTCTAATTAAATAACCAAATTTGTTTGTATGTGGTATGTTCTCTACGGATTGTTCTGAGTCAATGATGAGACACTCTCGCTTCAAATAATCTGTTTCAGTATCCAGTAAAATACCCAGAGCTGCAGTAAGTCATTTATACATGGTGTGGTCTCCGCGGATCGTTCTCGTTCGATCCGTGAGACAACCTCTTGACAACCATGGATTTTAGTGTTCATTATTTAGTACCTCTATTCTATTTCCAAGGTCGGATTTTCAAAACCTGACAATAACCCCACATTAACCGTAACCTTAATTAGAAATCTGCTATAGAATTTTCATTCTATGGATCAGGCACGTTGTTATGCGTTTACGAACTCGTGTATTATATTTACCATATTCACAGATTATCCCACAATCTGGCCTTGATACCCAGAACCCCTATGTCTTTGTTCCTATTCAGCCCTCCAAGATGGCCCCAAAAGTAGTGCGTTGTGAGCCTGATGGTCGCTGGGTAGTGTATCATGCACCCTTCGCTGACTTTCCTCATCTCGTACATCATTCACACCCATATTATGCGATACTGAACGCATACCTCAAGTTTTCCACAACTGAAGAGAAGGACATGGAGGAGATGCTTCCTGAACACAAGCTTCTTCGAGATGTGGTCGAGAAGATCCACGGCTTATGGCTTGCACTTCACAAGAAGCGGATGCACCCTATTTCTGAAGGTAGGGTGGATGATGATGAATTTGCAGGCAGCGGATACGATACGGGTGGAAAGCATGGAGGAGATCGTAACAACGAACACGTTAAAGATGTTAAAGAAAATAGCAACGATCGGACTGACGGCCGTCAAGACGGCTTTGGATCGATTCCGATGGTCTCAAATACGTTCGCAGTACCATCATCTATCGGAATGCCTACTGCTACACCGCCAGACAAGCGTAAATGAATTTCCAATGTCTTTCGGGAGCGGCGGATCTTTGGTGACGGGATCGCTTGAATTTGAAGGCTCAAACGTTTGTAGTTGAATAGCGCACAAGGCAATGAAAACCCTCTGACACGGCAGCGGAGAGTCAGTGAAGCCGGACTGGGCATATGGTTGATGATGTCATCAGCTGAAAATTTTCGCTAAGTCCTGAGCAATCCCGGACAGAGCTCATAAGTCTATTCTCTATACTCCCTTGCCCATGCCGTTGACGAGACCTCAATGTATGTGCTCACAAAATGGAAATTCCATTCCTGAATTACATAATTTAATATCAGGTTTCCGCCAGAGTGACACGGGCCAATTTCAGTGTATAATCGGCTGCGCAAGGAAAACATGGATGTATCTTGCTGAAGCTGAAGACCATGAAGACACAGAACAGCATGTCACAATTGTTCGTGACCTTGACAGAGCTGTGCCTCCATCTAGCCCTCCGCCTGCATCCAGCCCTCCACAAGCTCAGTCTGACCCTCCCGAGATATCAAGATCATCACCTGCACCCGTGTCCTCACCCTCTCAGTGTGTCTCCCCTCTTTCACAATCCTCATCTCCGCAGCCCTCTTCACCACCAATATATTCTGAAATGCCACACAGTGACATCTTCACCGTGCAAGGCCCGCATCTTGAAAGTGACGGTGATGACCTCATATATGATAACTGGGCAGGCTCGTGGGGGCTACAAATGCCAAAGCCGCCTGAGAATGAGGTAGTATCGGGTGATGAAACTGACGCGGAATTCGAGGGAGAAGGAGAATGTGAAGCAGAAGTAAAGGATTATTACGGAGTGTCTGTTGAGGAAGTCGATTTGACAGCGGATGATGGTTCAAAAAATGCAAACCCAGATGATTGGTGGCCGTGGGCGAATCGTGAGGTGCGTGTGGGTAACCCTACTCGTAACCACTGTGCTGATATTCATGGCAGGAGGCCCTTCTTGATATCATGACAGCCTTTCCTCGCTCGGTATTCTCTGAGTCTGAGCTTGAGGCGACTAGATGGTTCGCGTTAAAATGTGGTGTGGAGGAACTACCAACCATCTGCCAAGTGAAATATCATCGTGACTTTGTGCTGAACTTAGCTGGTGTAGATCCGCAGATGGAAGATGGTAAACTGGGTCATCTCTTCGCATTCAATGACTTTTGGAAGATTGTGGCTCATGTAATGTAATTCCATAATTAAAGAGTGCAAATTTCTTATAAAATTACGGGTCAATCAGGAAATGGCTAATCCTCTTGTTCGGCCTCACATGCATTTTCTAAGTGAAGATGCTGGGGATATATTGAAAGAATCATGGCAGGCTGAGAAATGGAAGGACGAAGTCAACGCGGAGCTGTCAGGCCCGATGGTAAGACAAGATGGCAAGGATTTCTTTATTGAAGAGCCTGCACTGGCCAACATAGAGGATGTCAATGGCAGTACTCATGTCGCACCTGTGATACCGATGTGGTGGTTTATGCGGGAAGGGAAGGTCTGGGGAAAGGTTCATCGTCTGCGTGAACACCCTGTAGAGCATGCTTTCATCATTGATGCTCGCTCACCTTGCGAGGAGCTACCACTCACTTCATTCTTCAACTCTTATGTGGAGCTCAAGACGGACCATCGCTTCTTTGGCTTGCCAGATCCATCCAAAGTTGTTGGTATGTATTCTGCATTGTGCCTTGTGCCTTGGGTGCTAATCAGAGGTACAGGGATTGCACGCTCTGGAAGCTGGAACAGAACTGACTTGCAGATTGAGCCATGCTTTGATATACAAGTCCCTAGCCCACTTTGCGCTTTGGCAGACGGCAAACGAGTTTTGGCCTTGCCAATTTGGTTTTACTGCGATGACACATCTGGAAACCTGTCAAAGAAATGGAATAAACATAATTCCCTTCTTTTCACGCTTGCGGGGCTCCCACGAGCACTAGCATCACTGGCATATAATGTTCACTTCCTTGCTACGTCCAATATTGCATCACCGTTAGAGATGTTTGACGCAATAGTGAATATATTACGGTAACTAACATTTATTTCCCGCTTATGAAATAGTGCTGACTCAAGTGGACAACAAGGGAGGCCCGTGACGAGGGAATTGAAGCATATGACTGCGAATATCAAGAGATGGTCATGTTAATTCCATGGATTCTGGCTATGAATGGTGACAACCCAATGCAAAGCGAGTTTTCGTCTCATATTGGCATGACCGGCAAATGTTTCTGTCGGGTCTGTTTTGCCAAAGGTGCTGACACCATAAATAGACCTGATGGTGACGAAGGAGCAAAGGACAGAGTACGAGAGTTCATTCAGGTAACTTTCACATTTTCAAAGCCGTTGCAAAAAAAAACTCAATGACAAGGTGATATAGATAGGCGTGCCTAGATCAAAGGAGAGTACCAAATCAGCTTTGGATGCTCAACTAGAACAGATTCTATCAGGTGCACCATCTGCGGTGACGGCAATGGCGACTGCATCGGGGGTGAAGGACAAATATTTTCAGCATTTTTCCGATCAGTTATCGGACGCATGTGCGAAATTTAAAGACATGCAGCAGAGGAACCCTTTGTTAAAGGGCAGAGAGTTTTTGGTGAATAAATTACAAGAGCTTTGTGACACAATGCCTCAGGATTTATTCAGCCCAAGTTTGCGCTTAGATGGTTTGACCCTCTTGTCTCTGTTGGATGCAATTTTTTGACATCTATGAAATTTTGATTTTGATCCGAATTGTGACACGCCTGTCGAGATTTTGCATGTTGTTCTTCTTGGTTTTGTCAAATATTTCTGGCGAGATTCAGTCTCACGACAAAAGACTGCTGGAAAGGAGATACTCAAGGCTCGGTTGAGTAGCTTTGATATGACAGGTACCGGCCTCTCTCGTGCCAAGGGTAAAACCTATGTCCAATATGCTGGTTCGCTGAATGGTCAAGATTTTCGTGTCATTCTGCAAGTTGCACCCAGTGTCTTGCAAGGACTTATCCCCGACTCCCATTACCAGGCGTGGCTTGCATTGTGTAGACTGGCTCCGCTTATCTTTCAGCCGGAAATCACAGATTTGCCTTTATATTTGGTGTGTTCAAATGACTGATAGAGGGTGAAGTGCTAATATTACCCATAGGAACGGCTCGATAATGCAATCACTGACTTCCTTGCTGCCACGGCATTGTGGAACACCCAATGGTTCAATAAACCAAAATTTCACGTACTTCTTCACACCTGTCATCACATTATACGATTTGGTCCCGCAATTCTCTGCTCCACTGAAACATTTGAATCTTACAACTTCGTTATTCGTGCCCGAAGCATTCATTCCAACCGACATGCTCCTAGCATAGACATAGCGGATTCTTTCAATCACATGCATGCTGTACGTCATCTTGTAAGCGGGGGATACATGCTTGTCGAATCGGATGGACAACAATATAGCCGTCGTGCTGGGAATGAAATTCTCTGCCTTATGAATGACAAGATATTCCTCAAGCTGATGGGAATGACAAAGTTGGTCAGTAAAGGCAAATATGGTGAGCTCAAATTTGATGCAGATGCGTGACCTGCTGCTAATCATAGATGGCAGGAACGTACACTCGGGATCCAAAATCATTTGAACTTGAGTGGAGTGCAACAGAAACAGGCAAAGCTTGGATTCGTCAACCTTATACGGTCACAAGTGACTCTGTTATCCGTCGTTGTCTAGCATTTGTCCTCCAGGATGACTACGTGGCTCGTATTGGAGGGTTTATAATTTGTCATACCCGTCACGGACAGCTTTGGGTGGGCAGAGTTAAAGAAATACTTGCAGATACATTTTCAGGTAAGCTACTTGGGGTGCTAGTCCAAGAGTATGATGTCGGGGAGCATATACCGCCATACCATTTCCCTCGCCTTCAAAAGTCTGCAAACCCACCTGTTTTCTGCCAGCTGAAGGCATGTAAACTTAATTTGTGATTATTCTGGGTACTGATTGACTCTCTAGGAATGTCTGGTTACTGTCAGCACCATCCACAATTGTGCTGCACATGGCTGCCCATTGGTTCAAAACCGTCCAGTCATTCAAGAACGCCAGGAGACATCACTTCTCGAATATCAAGTGCAGCACACGGATGATACAGATGATATTTTACTCAATCTCGCACAGCTCCACAGTGCTAAATATCTACAGACATTTGCACGACGAGATCGCTACCCAGGCATCAGCAAAGAGCTTATGATTGACATGGCTGTTGCCAATCATAAGGCACTTGTTGAAGGTGCTATGCTTGACGAATCAGAACCCCCTGGACCATCTGATCCCGCTAGGTCCAGGAAGCGCATTCGTTCCGGTGTCAGTGGACGAGCATCCAAACGAGCACGCAGGTCTTCGCATGCTCAACCAGAATCGACACGATCATCCCACTTCTTGTCCATGCATCCCGGTGGACAGTCTAGCGAGTTCTCCATTTCTGACTATCACCATCATACCGAGCGTCCGCAGACACCTGCCTCAGACGAGGACGATGCCCCTACACTAGTGATTACAACAAATCCGTCAGGCTCGTCAAGCGATGCAATATTTTATCATGTAAACAGTGTGAATTAGATTTGGGAACATACACAAGATATATATCTACCACCTATGCATCTGTCACTTGCGATTCCTCGTAATCAAAATCAGAGGGAACCATAGGTTCCCATTGGTCGTCAGGATGGAGCTTTTCCGAACCCAGTCTTCTGCGAACATACTGTAAGTCATTATGTAGCTTCTCCACCTGCTCAACCAGCTGCTCTCTGTTCCACTCATCACGAAAATTAAGGAGGACAGCGGTCCGACGATACAGCAACTCAATGTCATGCTGAAGATGACCGACCTGTATGTCATGCTTTGTTTCGACATCCTCAAGTTGACGAAGGACGTCACAGTACATTTCAAATGGGGTGGCGGACGAACCCAGTGGGTTTACTTTAGCTTGAAGAGGGTAAATGTGTGTAGGCGAGGATGGAGGAGGAGATGGTGAGAACGCAAATCGACGCCGTTTGGCTGGCAAATCATCCGAATCTGGAGACAAACAAACATGAGGCTGCATTGAGGCAGTTTTCCCACCGCGATGCCGTTACCTGTTGGTTTCTGCAGCCTCTTTCTTTCTTCCTTCTTGATAGTTTTCTCGGTTGCTTCTCGCTTTTGAATGGCTGCAAGAGGGCTGTTCATGGATTGCGATTGACCAAATGACAACAAGCAGTAATCACCAATGGTATCATCTATTTCCGACTTGATTTTGGCCTTATTGTGGACCTTCGCAGCAGATTGTAGTGTCTCTTTCAGACAATTCAATTTATCATCGCCAAGGGGTTCGTTTTGGTGCATGAAGGTGTCATTTTGACCCGGTGCAACTGCTGTTATGTTTTGGTGTTATTGTTATCCCGTTTAATGGTGAGGTCATACACCCACCACTTGATTGTGTCACCTGATTGAGTGCAAGGCCATGATGCTGCTCGTAATATTCGACGGCCTGCGTGTCCGTAACCTGCGAATTCATCCAGCCATGAGTATTGTTGACAAGGCTGATTCCCGCGAAAGGTGAGTTCGAAATCTGTGACTATTTCTAACCAAATGCTCACTAGGCTGTCCTCTCCATCCCAGACTGTTTCTGTGCTTTTCTCGACATGATTGTCGTCTCACACTTTGAGGCTCCGCGCGTTGAAAGTCGGCGCGCCATCACGTGCGCCCGCTTGTTGGTTGTCGGGGTATCGGACTCTGAAATATTGTTGAACTCGCACATTGACCTCTGCTGTCGATTTCCCTTCCTGACTCACCCTGAACAAAATGTCGGCTGAGAATGTTGCTCCCGTTCGTACTCCTCATCCGACCCGCCGAGTGGCTCCATATGATTCACGTGGTCACGCAAACATTCGCCATGGCCAACAGAGCTCGTTTGGTTCTTCTGGAATGTTTGGACCAAGTCCTTTGCAGCCACTCTCACTCAGTCCACAGGATGGCTTTCCCCAACTGTTGGACAGTTCTGGGGCAGAATCAGATTATCCATATGGCTGCTCAAACCAGACCAACGAAAGTGCTCAAACCTTCACAAGGACTCCTGTCGACACAACTTTTCTTCCTCGTTCTGCGACAACTTCGGCTCAATTTGTCGCCAATCTCGCGAATGGATTTAAACTCACGCCCGAACATCGCGAACAGGCGCAAGAGTTCAACGCGGTTAGTGAATATTTTCAACTTGTGTTGTTTCTGGCTCACCTGACGTGTTCTTCCAGTCTATGCTCGATGCTAGCACCAAGATGACTGTTCTTTATGCCCAAGGCCTCGCAACGGATGAACAGATCAAGCAAATGGCTGATGTCCTTGATCAAGCCATGAAGAAACTTGGGCGGATTGAGAAAGTTGGTCGACAGGCATGGTCCATGTCCCCGGCCCAGCAGGCATGTATTTTGGTTAAGTTTACGAAAACGTGAGAATCACCCCTTCCCAGGTTGCATTCAAAAATCTTCTCCGTCACTTCTTGATCAAACCAGCTATTACATACAAGACCATCGTCAAGAACGCAGAGGTAAGGCTTTAATGAAACGTGGCTGTCTTTTTTGTTAAATTCTGTTTTATTACCATAGGCCTATATTTCCCGTCACTGGTCAAAATACCATCTTGATGTTTACTCAACTGACGATATCATCAAAACAACAGTCAACGCCTTTCTCGTCGAACAGCTCAATGGCATCAAGAGCAAATACCGCAAATCGGTGAAGTAGATCTGACAATGACATCAACATCTTTATGCTGATCATATAATCAGATCTTCAAGCTCACGGCAGTTCAAATGCCACTTGACGAGTTCGCGCAGGCCCTGGTTGATGAGTATCACATGGTTCCTAAACCGAAAACCATCCCGAACAACATTCTCGCTAATGTAGCACTACTGGTATGCAACTATGCTTCCTATGTTGCTGGCCCACATTGATTGCATTCGTTACTAGCGCTCTGTTGCCGCTCCACTCGCTGCAAAGAAGAATGTCAAGGGTGGTGATACGGGTTTCTGGAAAGAGCTCGAGAAGAAGCTCTTTGAGTTGTCTGTCCTCAACGGCACTGATCGCACGTCTGCTCTCTGGGTTTGGTATGTCCACGGATGCGGATGGCATAGGTTGTTGCTAATATTATGCTATGTCCAGGTGGGAGGACGAAAGAATCCAGTATGACCGAAACCAGTACAAGGAAGCTGATGTCCGCATCCCTGAAGCCGAAGAGGACGAATCCGAGCCTGAGGAGCAACCAGAGGAAGTGCCGCAGGAACAAGAAGATGAACCAGAAGACGAGAGTATTTAGCGAAATGCTCGCCGCTATTGACTTATAAATTCGGGTCTCCATACTTTATCCCATTCTACATCAGTGTACTGTACATATGCTAATGTATCGTACTCCATCATACCTTTACTGGGGCTCTCTGATTCAAGGCTTGTTCTTCATACAGCATAAAATGTGGCAATGACCCACCGGAATCTTGGTCACGCCGGTCACTGGAAATCAAACAACGGGATCACTTGATCGCCATTGCCTTGTCCGCCATATCATTCGCAACGTCCTGGCCACTCGTGCATCAGTGAGCCAGAAATCATATCAATTCCATTTGTTGTTTGTCTAGGGGTGTATATCCGTGCCGTATCCGGAGTCGGTCTCTCATACGAATTTCTCACCCCTCTTTTCTGCTGCTGAGCAAATTGTTAAAAGCTCTACATCACCCTCGGGACCACCTGAACTCGATGCCGACGATCCTCTTAGTCCGAGCGACTCTGCTTCTGTTGCATCTACGGGTCTTAGGTCCGACATTGGTGGCGGAGAGGTCGAAGATGATAAGTATAAAAACTCTCCTCTTTACCGTTACAATATACATGTTTGGCGGAAACTTGTCTACCAGGACCCGAAGTTATCACCACCAGTGGAGCCTACCATCTGGTGTACAAATACTAATACAACGGACATGTAGATAATGTCTTGGATTTTGCATGCAATCACGATAATAGTGCGTGAATAGAGAATATTCCCATTAATGTCAACAAGCATGGTAGGGTTGGTCATTGATACAAATCGGTGTGCGCCTCGTTAGATAATTCCAACAGGGATTCAGATCGATCGGTGAGCTGCCAGGTTCGATGAATTCTAATATGTTATCAAAAGGGAGGGAGCGTTTCGTCGGTGGAGAGGTCCCGGAGTCTGTCTGGGAGCCTCAGTCGTGCAGGAAGCAGGCAACGACGTGGTAAGAGTCTGACTACTGACATGCAGGGATGCTACTCTAAATGGAACCAGGACCCCCGACACCGTCCAGGATCCCTGGCACCCCCGAGCCACTACCCCATCGGTGGAGTGCGCCACCCTCCATGACCGACCGTCATCCGTCATCTGTCGTGACGGATGGAGTGGGTGGATCGAGGTGAGGGTTGGCCTTACTTAACAAGAATACAGATTCATTATGTCTGAGCCTCCGCCGCCCATTTCGGAATTTGCACTGCTCGGACGTTGGGTGTTTCTCTGCAAGGACAAAATATCGTTCTGAACTACCATTACCGTATGGTCACAAAGTATGTATCCCCCGACTTCCTAAGGCGAGGCGCTTGGCAGTTTCTTCATGTTTGACCTGTTCCAGGCTGTTCTGTTCTAATGCTATTCGCGTTGGCAATCCGCAGCAATTTACCAAACATTAACTATTAATTCGGAAACCTATAAACATAGATTAATGTGACCACAGCCACTTGGTAACTTTCTATGGTGCCGTTCACTTAAACACCGCCACTTTTGTATACCCGAAATAGAGATCCCAATTTTGGGTTTTTTTCTTATTCCTCTTGTGAAAAGCTTTGTTTTAATAGTCCAAAGAGATCCACAAGACAGATTTTTGATAGCTTCAAAATTGACTGAGTTATAAATTTTGAGATACCACAAGATTTGCCATTACCCGATAAGGCTTATCTTAGGCGTCTATCATTACTATATATGGTATATCTAATCAAACACGTGACTCATAAACTCAATGGTAGTGTTTGCGACTGCTGAACTTCTTTACCTGTACATGTATTTGAGCTTCCTTTGTACCCTTCCCATCCCTATAAGTATTCATTAGTATCCATTGATTGAGATGGGGTTGAGGGCAGAGTAATGTTCTGTGGATGAGTTCCTCCAGCTCCAAGCAAAAGCTGCTTGAGCTTGCAGATTCTGTTTAGATTTAATAATATGAGGCATACTGTGATATAAATGATGGAATTGATGAGTTGTATTGCAAAGGGACACTGGGAGCTCAAAAAATTTGATTTCTCAACTGCCACCAACTTTGAGAAAAAGAAAAAAAAAACCCTCCAAATCGATTTTGCCGCTGTGGCGGTGCTGCACAGCCACTATACAAATGTAGCGGGCTCTAAGTGAACGGCACCATAGTAGTCGTGAACTTGTCAAGCTTTTTTCTTTTGAAGCCACTTATTAGGTCGTACACCCACAGTCCTCAACAATATGGCAACGGACAAGGGAACGAGGCTAATACGAGACGATCACGAGGTGATAAGAAGTCACAAAGGGCGGAGTAACCAGCGCAGGAGTAATAAGAAATGAGTGTTGAATGTAATTGCTGTCCGTCCGAGGAATAGGGAAGGGGGGATGTGAAATCCGTGAAAAAACCTGCAGTATCAAATAAACTGACTCCACGTTCCAAATTCCAACCCAATAAAATGCCCGCTTCCTTGACTTACTCCGGGTTGACGCGCCATATGACAGTGGCTGCCGCAACGCTCAAGATGACCGCCCCCACCGCGGTCGATATGGTGGTCATATGCTACATATTATATCAGGGACGAAGCAGAGATGGAAGACGAGAGAGTGCTCACCACATCAGAATAAGGAATAGCCTTCCCCACATTTTCCTCACTCCCACTCCTCTTCACAACCGAACTCGCCAACGAATCTAACTCGGGCGTGACGGGGGAATTATTACTCGTCTTCGTCCACGACATCAGCACCCGGTATACGCTCGACTCCGGAGTATCCAGTTGGTGCACGTTGTCGCTATCGCCACCACCCCCTGCGTCCTTCAAGCAAAGCTCGTTCACAGAGTCTTTTCGAAGTGTGTCCGGATCAGCATCGGGGTCTGGATTGCCAGCGCTAGAGTCATCCGGTACTGAAGGGGTGTACGGCCATCTGAGAGAAGGGTGGCCTATCCGAGTCAGCGCTCAAGCTGCGTGGGCTTGGAGGCGTAACGAGCCTACCCCGCCTACTACTCCCATGCGAAAACACCTCCACAACATCCTCATCCCTGCCTCCACCCCCATACCCGGACCCCGCTGTTGCTGCTGCTGGCGCTACAACACCGCCAAACCAGCATCGAACTTCGCAGCGGCCGTACCGAGGCTAGCCTCGACGCCCTTCACCTTAGGCTCCCACTCCTCGCGGGGTGTCGTGGAGTTGGGTTTGGAGGTCGCTGAGCGCGGGGGAAGTTGGTGATGCTGCTGCTGCTGACGTTGTCGACGATGGTTGTTCGGGTTATTCGGATAGATCCGGGTTCTGATTGGTAGTTGGACGGGAGGGAGAACGGAATGGTAGGGCGTAAGACTGGTAGGCTAGATCAAGGTAATTGTTAGCCCATGAATCAAGTAAATAATATTAATAACAAAAACATACCAATGACCAGCCAACGGTATACCATTCATCCCCCCGGTGAGATTATGCAGCTCCGCACCCATCTCCCAACTCCTCTGCGACTCGCCCTGCAACCCACTAAGATATGATCAAACATTAACCCGGGCTCTGAAATTCCCACATCCCATCTCGCCCATCACTCCAAAACCCCGCGCCCACATAGCTGGTCTCCTACTTTCCCCCCCGCAGCGAACGAGGAACTCTCGGGCCCATTCAATTAAGGGGGTCAGTCACATTGTTGCTAGGCGTGCTGGAGTTGGAGTTGGTGCTGATGTTGTATGTTTTTAGGCGCGTGCGGCGAAGCGGGGGTCTTGTTAGGAGAAGTTGCAGATAACGCGGGCGGCGACTTTGTGGTGAATCACAGTCTTGCTGTCGTCGCCTACGATGTCGATTCTGTATTCCTTGGTTGAGGGAGAGTGGAAGAGTAGTGCGGAAGGTTGGATGGCTAGATCAACACAATAAATTAGCACACACATCAATTAATTAATGAAAATCAAAACGCACCAATGACGGGTATCGTGAATGTCATTCATCGCCCCAGCGAGGTTATGCAACTCCGCCCCCGCCTCTCGACTCTTATGCAACTCTCCCTGCAACCGACTAAGAATGACCGAACATCAAACAGCCCATCCCATGTGGCCTGACGCTCCTATTACCAATGCCTCCCATACCCACAAGGCCCTGCGCCTGTATCAGAGGTCACTTAGCAACACTGTTACTACCGTCCTGCATGAACGAGAAGAATTGCCGTTAGATTGGGAGGGACTAGCGGGACCGGAGGGAGAGGATGGGGAAGACGATTGGTTTTGGGCGCCGTGTTGAGCGTATTGGTGTTGGTGTTGGTGTTGCTGATGCTGTTCGGGGCGCGCGGTGACTTTGTGGTAGATGATAGGCTCGTTGTCATCTCCTAACCGAATCAATAAGAAATAGGTTTTCCCAAGTTAGAAGCAAGTGGATACATACGGCGATATCGTCTGACTTGAGCTCATACGGCTCGTTCTCGAGACCCTCTGGACTGAGTCGTTCGCCGTTGATGAATGCCCTATCGAAGCTTTTAACGTCCTTGATGAATATCTACACCCAAACGTGAATAATACCATAAAAAGGGGTGTAGTAGCATAGCAACACACCTTCGTGTTCTCCTCCTAGCCCTCAGTACGCTGTTGACTGAAGACTTTGGAGTCGAAAAGGCTATTGTTCTTAGCGGGGACGGTTTTGGAATCGATGCGGTCTGTCTGACACGCTGGTCATTGGTGAGGTCGGCGTTGAGCGGGTATAAATACGGAGCTGGGAATGCGGCTAAATCCACAACGTGAGGGATGTTTTCAAGTCGTGTACCTGCCGACTTGGAGGACTTGTAATTCGTCTGGAGGGTAGATAGGTAATGCTTGCATGGATATGCAGGGGTTATGGGATGCGTACAGCTAAGGTTGCCGGTTTGGATAACGACAAACGACCATTGTTCGTTTGTTGTTCGTCGTTGTGGACAAGATTGATCGAACGTGGCTGTGCATGCAACTTCAATGTCAGATCACCCATCGTCCCCTGGATCTCCACCAATACCCTCGTCTTCTTTTGATCCAAACTTGCTTTCGCCACCGACAAGCACTCCAATTCCCCCATCAGTCTTCTACTCACAGTCGACACCAAACCGTCCGCTCACCCCACCCCCAAACGCGTTCATTCCTACTAGTACTCCCATATCGAACAAGACATCTGGGAACCACAGCTACGCCTCTGAGACACATGACAGAGATTCTGCCAACCATCGTCTTGCCCAGGAAACAAACGGCTATTTCTTGGGCGCGATGCCGCCCCAAAAATTCTTGAAAAGATTCCTTCCGATCAGTAAAGGTACCCCACGGTGTCCGAACTCGGATGGAGCTTTCACGAGCGTATTGAGCGCAACTAAGGAGGTTGATATGTATACTCCATTCGTAAGCAGTGTCCTTCATTTCTGTACCCACTGTGCTTTACCAACATTTATTAGATAACGGCAGCGACGGCATTCGTGGATACATTGGTACTCGTTGATACACATGCCAATGGAGACGCTTTGCGGGACAATCTCGCGCCTGATATCTCAGTTTACGCGGCCAATAATGTTCCTGACGCCGACGCCAAGACCGATTTCTCTAAGATGGAGCTTTTCGTTGAATTCAAATTTGCGCAAACATCCGATCCATTCCGTGACCCAAAGGACACACGAGCGAAAGACTTTCCCTTCGAGAATGATTCAGAGGTTTCTCAATTAAATCGCGGCCAACTTTGTTCATATGCAGCGGCTCACGCGGGGTCTCAGTTTCGCGTCCACACCTTCACCCTGTCTATATGCGGACGATCTGCAAGATTCATTCGTTGGGATCGCAGCGGCGCGACTGTTACCCAGAGCTTCGACTACATCGAAGAACCCCATATCCTTGCGTCCTTTTTCTGGCGTTACGCACATCTCAATCAGATCCAGCGAGGATACGACGCTTCCGTCTCACCAGCATCGCCGGAAGATCTCCAGCAGATCCAGCATGTCGAACACCGTTTGCGGAAAGACAATCCTGCCCATCGTGAATTCCGTATAATCATGGTTCCAGACCGCGACGACCCAAAGGTTGAAACACCATTTATCATATCATTTCCTCCGAAATACACCGCTCGCTCACCGTTCGGACGAGCTACCCGACCCATGTTGGCATTCAATATGGAAACGAGAGGGATCGTTTTTCTGAAGGATTATTGGAGAGCGGATGTGGACGGTATGGAGAAGGAAGGCGATATTTACGCGCTCCTGGAATCAAAGCGTGTTCCGAATATTGCGCCTTTTGGAAAGGGAAATGATGTCCGCGATCACACTACCCTAACGCATACACTGAGAAACGAGGAGTGGGCATGCTGTTCGAGGGTTATGGTGCCCCTCAGCCAATAC
>KN833059.1:0-14049 GCA_000827315.1 Piloderma croceum F 1598 | reverse complement strand
TGCGTAATATTCAGTGAGTTCTCGTATTCGATGTCTTCATAGAGACACTTACTATGTCGCCCGCGGACAGACATGTAATGCTTCGGTTGGCCCTCTTCGTGATTGGGGTCATGATCAGACATGGCATTGATGATAAATGCCGAGTCATATTTCATATCCTTGTAAGAAGCGGCACGTTTACGCAGGCGAGTCTCGAGCTTCTGTAATTTAAGTGCATATCAGTTGCTAGTCATTGTCATGGGTTATTTATACTCACCGAAGTTTAGTCCTTGACTTCACCTAGCCTCGGCTGCTCAACTCAGTAATAGGTTCCGTTTTCTGACTCGTCTAGATACGCGCTGATATCATTCTTTCCTTGCATGTTCCTGTTTTCCTATGTAGGTCCCATCTGTTTCTTGCCCGAAATCAATTCACGTCTAGCAACTGATAATTTATGTTTTATAGTACGTACCCATTTGTTACCAAGTGGTGAAGCGTCATTCAGCCACAGTATTGCTCGCTCGTTAATTGTCTACTTTTTGTAGCTCACCTTGAGTTACGAAGAACATATACGTAGGACGTACGTATTTTGTTTCGGATCTCACTTCGTCTTATATTGACCATATCTTGTATGCGTTGCTTACAGATTGTAAGTGCTTTGTTTTAATGCTCCCTCCACCTGACTCAGACCAAGTCGGATGCTTTACTTTCCCGCAGCTTGTGCGTACTTTGTTTTAATACCCACTCTACCTGATGCCGATTATATCTCACATGCTGCTCGCCCACAGTCAGTATGTGTATTGTTTCAACGCTCCCTTAGTCTAATGCCGACCGAATCGGACGCTTCTCCCCCTACAGCTCATATGTACTTTGATGCTCTTTTGGTCTGATGTTGACTGATTCTGACGCTTTGCTCATTTTTAGCCCGTCGTTTCGATGCTCCCTTTATCCGATGTTGAATGATGCGGACACATTGCTTGTTCATAGCTCGTATGTGCTTTGTTTCGGATCTTGCTTCGTTTGATGCTGACCATGTCTCGTGTTACCCATCTACAGGTTATAAGTGCTTTTTGTTCCGATGTTTCCTACGTCGGATGCTGACTTTGTTGGACCTTTTGCTTTACTGCAGATTGTACGTACTTTTTTTGATGCTCACTACTTCATCAGATGCTGACCGAATCGGATGTTTCGCTCATTCGTTCACAGACTGTACGTGCTTTGTTTCATAGTCCTACCTATTCTGCTGGTGGAGTACAGCATCACCCTCCATTATTGTTTGTCATCTGTTATCTGTCGTGATAGATACTGCGGTATGCATGCCACGAACAATATGGGTACAACGAGCGAATTACATTCTGCTCGCTGCATTCGTTGTCTGTGACGGCAAAAATAAGTTAACCTGACTGGACAGAAATGTAAGCTCTACTCGAAGGGTCAACCAATGTATTGTCAGGTGGTGAGGTATTAGAGTCCATCTAATTGTCCATGAGATACATGTGACGAAAACACGTGAAGGGGTAGTAGGTATAATATATGCCAATCGAATAGCACGAGGAACGGACGAAGTAGATATAGTTAAATAACAGCATGTGGAGATATGTATGTTTATATCACAGAAGTCTATGACGACCGAGTGCATCGACAGCAGCATGCGTACGCATATGAAGTGCTTGCTATAACGAGGGGGTTTAATCAACATTTTCGGACAAAGTAACAAACTAATAGCAAACCCACCTCCGTACTACATTTGCCCTTCCTCCCATGAGTAGTAGCCTCCAGAGGCATCCCAGAAAGCATGAGGTCGAATTGCACTCTCGCAGCTGTGTCGTCGCCCTCGCGGGACAATGACCAGTCAAGCTCATAGTCTGATAGATGACGAAATAAATAAGGGCGCGCCAGACAGAGCGTAAAAGAAGAACACTTGCAGGCATATTATACAAAATGATGCTCGAGGTTGATCTTCGACCCATTCGCGAAGACGGTCTCGAAGGCGGCCTTGGCGTAGGCTATGGGGACGGGCTTGGATACGCCGCAATCTTCGTTCGCGTCGATGATAGCGTCCGGATCCTACCAGCAAAATGAAAAAGGCAGTCAGGACCATACGTGGGGACCTTGTATACCACTCACTAGATACGCAATAGGGCGAAAATAAACCCCCTCCAAAAAGCGCGCAAGGCAAGATCATCATAATACCCCAAACCATTCTTGTACTTCGCCGGTCCTGGACTACGCATCCCATGCTCGTCCAGCTTCTGCAGGACCTTCTCGACCTCGGGGAGCATCTTGGCCACGACGATCGCGCGCAGGGCGCAGTGTGCGATCCCTAGGAAGAGATACGCGAGCTCCCGGATGGGGAGGGCTAGCCGGCCTTGGGATTGGAACTTTCCGGCTTTGCGGGCTACGAATTTCTAATACCACGCCAAATAAGCAGCTGGTTGTCAAAAGACACAACTACATACCTCAAGGGGTATAGACTTGCCTGCGATCTTCTGACGAAGTCCCAGTACTTTCACCATCAACTTGGATGCTTCCACGATGTTCTCCTTCCCGCCGATCTCGAGTAAGTAAACAGCTATCCCATGAGAATAACAGGCTTTTGACCACTGCACACAAGAACGTATCGTCAGTCCATGCTACAGGGAATGAAACCAGCAAGCCACGATCAAGACCAAGGACTTACAGAAGCCTCAGCCTGAAGGTCCCGCCAACAGACTAAGGATGCAGGGGTGTCCCACAGGCAGCAATTGGCAATCGCGATCTCCCAGAAGGAGATATGGTGCAAATTCCGACACTGGGATGACTGGTGTGCTATAGAATTCGATTGCCTTGAGGGGTTGGCTGGGACAGAGAGCTAGTCATCCACCGTCGAATAGGGAGAACACGCCTGCGAACACGAGGATCAGATACGGACACCTCGCCGCCTAATGAAGAAGGAAGCTTGCTTACCATTTGGATCACACCTTAAATCCCAGTCCAGGATCTTCTGCGCCATAAGTAGAAAGGGCTAGGTGGAAGATAAGGAGCACGATATCGCATATTCTATTAACTTGCGAGAACTTTGACGCAGTTGAAGGCTTAATATTATGTTAGTACCACGGTCAATAACCTCAATAGAGGTCGACCTCCCTCTAGCTCGAACTAGTCCGTTTCCGCCTTTGTCTCGGTCTATTCGAATCGGCGCTCAAGCTCCGGGGACTAGGTGGTGTGACTAGTCCCACACGCCCGCTACTACTCCCATGAAAACCCCCTTCACGACTTCCCCATTCCTCAAACCCAACGCTGCCACTGCAAGACTAGTCAAGCCCGTATCGAACTTGGCAGCCGTCATACTGAGGTCAGTCTCCACGGATTTGACTTTAAATTCCCATTCTTCGCGTGCGGATGCACACTCAAAGGCCTATTCCTCGCGGACAGAAGACCATTTGGTGCGGGCTCTGGTGTAGGTGGGGAAGATAGTTGTGATTTATTCGAGGGAGGAAGTTTTGGATTCGAGGACGGAGATGGCGCGTGTTGAGCTTGTAATGATGAAGAGCGTTCAGTGGCCGATTGCAGCTGGGTTGATAATGATGTGAGTCATTGGAACAGTTCGTCGATGAAGGATTGTCTCGGACTTGAGGACCGAACTATATCCTCCTCGCTATGACTCATCCCATAACTCATAGGCTCAGGAGTGTGCGGTCGGCCAAGCTTTACCCTCCGTGTCCCCCTCTCCTCCTCATCTGAGGTTCTTCTTGCTTCGTAATCTGGTCTTCATTCTCCTCCTCGACCCTCATAGTTCGAATACTCCTCGTATCGTCATCATCCAAAGTCCCACCAGCAGCGCCGAAATCTCCATTTTCTCGATCCCTTTTCTCTGCAAGCTAGCACAACACGCCAACTTCGCGCTTGATAGCGCTGTGCTCTGCAAACATCGTTTCGAGCACGCGTGCTTTATCGACATGGGTGGAGAGAGAAGATTGGGTCTCGTGGAGTCGCGGCTGGAGTTCGACGAGAAGTGCCAAGGGGGGGGGAGGTGGACGTTTCGGGTGGATCTTGATTTTGGGTTGTGGATGGCCGAACGGCCGAACGGGAGGGAGAGTTGACGGGAAAGGTGGTAGATTTTGCGGCTACAAGCATAATAATTTTAACCAATGTTGGGATATATAAAACAGCTGAACAACTTACTAAAGAACCGCTGAGGGTATCCTGTATATCATTCATCGCGCCTGTAAGGTTATACAACTCGGCGCCGGTTTCGCGAGATTTTTGCAGCTCGCCCTGCAACCGACTCAAAATATGATCGAATGTTTCCCAAGAGCGTGCACGCTCCCATTCTGCCCAAGCCCTGCCACTGAGACTAGAGGCGACACCAGGAGCTGGAGAGGTAGACGGGTTTTGGTGATGCTGTGAGTGTTGTTGTTGCTGGAGTTGGTGCTGGTGCTGCTCGGCGCGGGCGGCGACTTTGTGGTGGATAATCGTCTTGCTGTCCTCTCCCATGATGTCGATTTCGAATTCCTGTATCAACATGAGCGACGAGACAAGGCAGAGGGAATGAGGTGACTTACGATGGTGTCGTCCGACTTGAGCTCATATGGCTCGCTCTCGAGCCCTCTAGACTGAGTCGTTCGGCACCGATGAACGTCCCATTCGAGCTTTCCACATCCTTGATGAAGATCTACCGCACCCAAAACGATCATGAGCACCTGACAAACAGCAAGCCTCCCGCCCAAAATCAAAATGGGCGACGTACCTTCCTGACTCTCCTCCGCACGCTGCTGACTCAAGACCTTACCGAACTTTGTGACCCTAATGTTGCGAGCGTGCAGGGACGAGCACGTCTTATTCTGAGAACACGCGGTCGACGCATAGGTACGAGCTTGAGACCCATGTTGTCTTCGCCGACAATATCGAGCCCCCTGCCTAACCATAAATAAGAATAAAGAAAGGAAAAGGAATCTATAGATGAGACATACGACATCGAAGTGTAAAAAGCTCGGTCTCGAGTGAGTTGATGTTGGTGAAAGTACCAGAAGTATCTAACACAGAAGGGTGAGAAACATAACCACCAACATAAAATAACCTAGCAACGGACCTTCATTCTCCTATACCCAGCTCTGCTCGCTGCTCCAGGATTTGGAGTCGACGTAACTGTTGAAGATTCTGCAGAAGTGATGCATGTATTGCGATATCGACATGCTGGTCGACTTGCTCGACGAACGAGTCGCGTCGAGAAAGTATAGATACAGCGCCGGGAATGCTCGTGGTCGTCGTTGATCGAGAGGAAGTCTAATGCTGTGCAACTGCCTGATCAGCTACATCACCCACGAACTCATGTCAAATATACTCGAGCTCAATTGTTGGGTTATCAGCGATGACCCACACAATGTATTTCCTGTCGAGGTTGCAAGTTCGAAGACGGTTGGTTACATGAGGGAGGCTATCCTGCCCAAGATGGAGAATTCGTGTAGTGACCTTGTTGCGAAGTCTCTCGCTGTCTCTCGTGCTGTGGAAGGTAAGTTGTCCAATCTGATGCGTCAATCGTGACGATCTTATGTTTCAACAGGTCGACATAGACCTCACGACGGACTCGGATCTACTCAAGTCGATCAAGGTAGAAGGTGATATCCCTGATGGTGAAGAGTTGAAACCGTGGGATGACATTTCGGAAGCCCTGATGGATCCCCGCCGCAAGCATCTTCACATCATTGTGAAACGTCCCGCCGGTACGTGAAATTGTTTCTCGACTACGCTAAGATGTTGGTTGACTATTTTCTGTCACCCCAGGCAAAACTCGTGCTCCTTCTCAACCGCTGGATACTCAGTCCCCTCTAGATCAAACGCAGACACTTTGTCAGCTCTATGTCCAGAATTTCCCCAACACGGCTCCTTCCAGCCAGGGAGCACCTTCTGAATTCGCCGAGCTACAGCGAGACGAGCGACATACCATCCGTTGGAATCGACCACCCTCGGCTGCTTCTTCTATACCCTCTACGCTACTTCACCCAATATTCGGTGAATTCATCGACGACTGCGAGAATTACGAACCTACAGCAGCCGACAACAAACTTGTCTGGACATTGTCAGCTACAATGTCCGGCTTTTTTAAGGACGAATCGACCCGAGCTTCTACGTTTCGGGAGATCCTACAAGATTCGCATTTTGACGCATTCGTGTCAAAAATTGAAGGGACTAAATTCAAAACTGACGGCGACATTCAGTCGCTGGGTTTCCGTCGCGCAATAATAGAGATCAAGAACGAGATAGGGTCCGGGGGCGCCCAACCTCACGCTCAGGGAATATCGTATTACATCCACTCAACTAAGTATTCAGTGGCAGAAATGCCTGGCTTTAGATTTCCCTGCATTCTGATTATGCTCTTCGGTAAGCTCTTTGTTTTCCACCGCTAGCTATCCCCGATGTTTACAACCTCTTCAGGTGCCCATATCGACTTCTCGGCTGCTGTTTGGAGCACTCGTCCGAACGTACAGATCCTTTCGCCTTCCCTGCCCCTCTTTTGCCATCGCACAGACACCAGAATGCGCTCGATGACCGCACGTCATTTTGGTGCGCTGAGGAATGCCCTTCGTTCGTTGGAACAATGCTATGACAAAGAATTGTCTCACAAGCCACCTCTCACTCGACACATTCCCAACCTCGAATTTCCGTATCCCTTGTCGTATACCTGCATCAACACCTCGTCCATATGCCATTTCAGATACCTATCTCACATGGACAATTCAAAATTACTCTTTACTGCCGAGACGGACGACAACGAGAAGCTTTGCATCAAGTTCGTCCGTCACTACTCGAAGGACGTACACACATTCTGTGCTTCCGAGGGCTTTGGTCCGACATTGAAAGGCTTCGAGGAGCTACCAGGCGGGTGGCACATTGTCGTTATGGAGATGATTGGGGAAGATTATTGCCGTTTGATGGATTTCCCTCCTCCCTATTCCCACTTTGACGATATCATCGGGAAACTCACTTCTCTTCACCAAGCAAACTATGTTCATGGAGATGTCCGCAACACGAACATTATGGTGAAGAAGGACGGGAACCAGGGATTCAAGCTCGTGGATTTTGATTGGTCGGGGAGAATAGGCGAAATCCGATATCCAATGAACGTCTACCAAGGCCAACGTCTCTGGAGACCACGTGAAGCGGAGGATGGGCAGCTGATCAAGGCTGATCATGATATCGAGATGTTGAAGGCCATGTATTAGAGTAGAAAATTTTTGGGACCGCATGATATTGATTCATTTTTTTACAGTTTCTTATACTTAAATTATAGGCTAAGGCTGGAAATGTTCTTAGGAATTTGTTTTCCCATGATATTCAGCTGAGGGATGGAGTTACAGCTGAAATTATGACATGTTTTACCAATTTAGGCTAATGAAATGTATATTTCTCACGGCAGACCAAGGTGGATATAACTTTTCCGCATATGCATTAGCAATCCTTTGGCATATTTATAATATTTTAATTAATATGTGATGGTTACAAATCTTTCTGCATATGTAAAATTTGTAGAACAATAGGCGACAACTGCATACAATTCGGGCATATCAAATCAACACTCTCACGCGGGAAGAGGGTCGATATAGCGGGAAGCAACTCACTCCGGTCGGCTGGGCGCCAAATGCGCACCGGCTGGAGTGAGCCCAATAGATTACAAATACATTTTTTACAGAGTACCGGCAAAGGGCTATAAGAAAGGAAGGGAGATGATGAGAGAAAAGATTGAGACGGGAGGAAAAAATGCATAGTAGAAGTAGCAAGGTAAGTTAAGAAAGAGAAGGATGTGATTCGGAAAAATATAAGGCATGCATAAGGACGGGGTGACGACGAACGTATTTCCGCCAGTCATCTGACAACCAACGACCGATCGACATGATAGCATCGGGGGAGAAACCGCGACAAGCAAGGTCAGTAGCACCACCCACGCAGATGGACTGACCAGCCATGTCATAAGGGAAATAGTAAAGGAGTTTTTTGAGGAACCAAGCACGGGTGGAGATGGAGCCATCCTCACGCAACCATAGTTCCGCACGATGTGGGAAGAGGGAGTCCCGCGAGTGTAGGTAGGTGAGGAAAGGCTCGAGTGGGTCGGGTGTCGTGTGGTCCTGGATAATGATATGGTTCCCCTCAAAGATGTGATCAGTTTTGGAAGCGGGAATGGAGAAACTGTAAGTACCAGGGTGCATTTGGACAGATGTCCGCAAGGAAAGCTTGTGATAGCTTCTGTGTGCAATTTTGTCAGGCCAGACAAGCTCTCCGAGACGGAGGAGAGCATTGAAGCCAGTGAGTAGTTGAGTCAAAAAAAGTCGGTCATCATGGGATTGGGAAAGTGAGAGGTGGTTGTAAACTGTAAGAAAGTCATCTACCAGCCGAGTGGGCCTCAATCGGCTCCCAGGTTGTAGTGGAGAAGATGCGGACTGGTGGGGCAGTTGCGATATAATTAGATAACCAACGCAGTTCACGGATGATGCCAGAGTTCAAATAAATACGTGCGTTTGCTCTGGTTTTCCTGGCTATCTTGTTGTACAAAGTGGAAAGGCCTGGGCGCCCGAGAGGGTACACATTGAAGACCCAGTTTGCGTAACCAGCAAGAGCCTGAAACTCACGTAGAGTGTGGTGACGGTCAGCAGTAGTATTAATAAAGTCCACGATGGAAGACAGGAATTTGGAACGGGCGTCGTCCGGGATGGTAACGGTCATGGCATTCGGGTCCACAACGAAACCGATGATGCGTAGAGTGAGGCCGAATTCTTGTTTCCTGTCTTTGTACGGTAGACCGATGTCATCCCACAGATCAAGTAGGCATGCCTGCTGGGATGGTAATCAACGGCCTGAGTGCGCATGAAACATGAGGGCTTCTGCACGCTTGAAACCGAAGTTGTCATCAACATATACGAAGAATTGGATGAGGAGTATGTTCCATCCAATCCATACGATGAGGCTCATGAAAGCACTCCAAATACCATATCCGCCCTTACCACCAAAATTATTGCAGCGGTCAACATAGCGCTCGCCCTCGATTGTGTGAATTTGCTTCATTTGCCAATGTTTATGCATTGGCATCCTGCGGTAAGCTTGCGAAACATCAGATTTCCACATTACTAGGGTGGTATTACCATGTGTGCGCCGAAAAGCGATGAGTGCAGCGCCCAGCTCGGAGATGGTGTCAAGAGGAAGGTTGGTGACTACAGACTTCTCAATCATTGTATTTGGGGTGAAATCGCCGGCGCTGAGGTTAGTGATGAGTCGGAAGTTGATAGTGTATGGCTTGGGAATGACATGGATAGGCATCGCGTACATGCCAGGTAGTAAGTCGGGACCGAATGATTCGGAGAAACGGTTGAGACTGATTTCTAAATCGTGTTGTTCCCGAAGGAAGCATCTGATATTTTCTTCATACTCACGAGGTTTGAAGTAGTCTTTAGTCGTGGGGTAGACTTCATGCTGCGTGTCGGCCCAAGGCCAGAAACCTTCGCGTAAACCCCGTAGCACTGAAGAAACAAAAGGAGGATTGGGATGATTAATTAGGAGGGATGCGAGTCAGTCAATATTGATAGGTGTGACGATGCTGAATAGATGTTCGTTCTCCAATATAGTCCTAGTCATGACTTCATTTTTCAATTCGTCATCTGGAACACTGGGAAGTGGGCACAAATATTCTGATATGAGAGCAAGACGGCTTATTCCTTCAACATTACCCTCCCAGTAGAGAGGCCGTGGATGCTTAATCGGTCTGGCGACGCTGTCCATGGTCTGCGCCCGCTTTGGGTTTGTTAGGGCAGGCGCTGTTGACATGGTTGGGACTACGGCAGTACGAACAGACATGTTTGTAAAAGCATCGTTCTGCTGTGGAGGGACAGACACCGCGATTCCATCGCAAACAGGGATCTGCAGATCGCTTTGTGGATCGCTGTCCGGTGTTCGTTTGCGCTTGCGGCCCCGAGTTTGCACCTCGGACATTGAGGAATTGTACTCGCAAGTCACCAAATTCAGTGAGGTCTGTAAGTAGGAGGTTCCGGCGCAGGGCAACTCGTTTGCGCACGGCGCGGTCATAGTTGAAAATGAGTTGGTGGTGTTCTTCTGTGAAAGCGGCGAATAAGTCGAGAATGTGTCTGCCATACTCTTGGCATTCCTTGCACCGATGCGGGAAAGCAAAGGTTGTTGCTGCTGCCACTTGGTTCCAAGCAATGAACCAATCTCCCGCGGTTTTGACTGCTTTTGACGTTGTAGCCTCTCAGGTTGAGATTGTGAAGTCCCCGATGTCATGGGTGACTTTGGTGTCATGTTCCGTAGAGTATCGCCCGCTGAATACCACGTCAAGGTTGATGGCGAGACCCGATAATAATGACTTCCACTCCGAGTCGGGGAACTCGGGCACAGCCCCTGAGTTAAGGAGGTGTGCTTTGGCAAGCTTGATGTCGAGTGTGTAGTTGGCGATGAGGTTTCTTGTTGCGGCGCACTCGTCTCGTAATGCGCTGCCTTCCACTTTGTCGGACTCAGACCAGGGGAATTGATCAGGGTCAATCTTTGGTCATCTGTGGATTGGTTCACTGCACTCAGCGTCATACCCATCTCCGTCATTTCTTTCCACTTGTTTATGCCCTTTTCTGCTGGCATTTGAATCGTGCTCTCCTTCTTGGGCCTCTTCTCGCTGCTCGTCCGCGTCACTGAGGGTGAGTTCACGGTCCCAATCGTCGAGCATCGAGATGTAGGATTTGAGAGTCTTTCCTGGAGACTCTGGAGTTTCATCCTCTCCAACAGGGATGGTCTTGGCAAATTCATAGATTGCGTCTCCTCTGAATATACTTCCGGCACGATACTGCTTGATGATGTCGAGGCATCTAGCCGTGACTGTGACCGATGTGTCACCGACCTCTTTGGGCTGATCCGCAGCTTCGTTTTCATGAGTCATAGATGGGGAGGTTTAGCGACCGTATAATAAAAACGCGGACTGGTAATCCGCTATGCGTCAGACGAGGAAGAGAAGGGGCCAGTGTATATAACTTACCAGGTAAAGCTGCGTGGACGAGGAAGAGAAGGGGCGAGGAACCCCTAACTCGCACGCAGCTTTACTAATGCCCCCTTTCTCAATCCAGGCTGGGATGGATTGGTCCGTGCGCGGCACAAGACACAATGGTTGAGTGGCTGAGGGCCATTGGTGTGAGTGACCGACTATGTCACAGCTACCGGTTGATTTGACACGCTAAAATATACATATTTAACCTCGCTTAACATATTGTATGACTGCAAAAGGTAAAATATGCAAGAACAATAGGCCATGCGACACCTTTGTCTCTGCAAATTCAAAATAGACAATAGATTATGCGTCATCTATCTATCTTGCCAACTATCCAAAATATGCGGAAGTTACATATGTCATGGCCTATTATAAATAGGCAGTACAAAAGTATTCTAAATACTGCAGAAGAAACATCACATAGTTTAATGTTGATTGAATATGAATTTGACCAAGCTCACAAGTCTTTATCAACAGAAAATGACAATGTTTCTCCTATAGGATTGATATGGGATGGTTCAAATTATAGTTGCGCATATGATGCATTTTTTACAATCCTCTGACAATTATGGCTTCAGGATCCACCATGGTGGACACAACAATTTTTGTATGCTTCACCTACACTTCATGTCTTGGCAAATGGGTTTCAGCTTGTCAATTCCCATAATATAACCTTTGAACAGCTGAGAAATGATGTGTGACATTCTTTACATAATAATTATGGCAATATGTTTCCATATGGCTACAGAGGAACAAGTGTAATTGATTTAGCAGATAAAGTGTTACATAATGAAGAAATAAATGCATCATTGCAGCTTGAATGCACTAATTGCCAATTCATTGGAGATGTCAGTGATGACTGTTTATGGGCCCATGCCAGAGTAGTTTACTCTAACAAAGAAACCATGTAAAATTTTCAAAAAAAAAAATGATGATTACTTCTGTCCCTTTCTCCTTTCATTCCTTATGATTTAGACAATTCAATGGAAATCTGAGTGAGTAACAAGTTTTGCAAAGTTGCAGCCCTTGGAGGGTTTGCACTGCCACCAAATGTGTCCATTTTGAGCCCAATAAAGAACATCATAGGGGTGCCAGTGACATGTGGCAGTAGATTCAAACAAGCTTGAACTTTAATCTTAACCACTAACCATCATGTCTTGCATTGATTGTTGTGGGCATGACTACATATATTGGGCTTTATTGTGCCATATAAAATGAACAGGAGTTCTTCCACTGTGGTCAGTGAAGAACTGCTGCAGGAAGGACAGTGGTTTTGTTAACTCATAATCTACTCCAGGGAATTGAGATCCAATCCTTGGTACAAAATGTTGGGTGCAGAATGCTGAATTGGACCCCAATTCCCTGGAGTAGATTATTAGACGTAGACGTATAGTCCAAACCCTCCTGGACTGCTTCATCCCTTAACCCAATAGCAAACAAAACTTAATGTGTTTGTCGATAACACTGACTGGGCAAAATGGGAAGAGCGGATATTCTGGAAACATAGCTTGGAGATGAGCTCGTGGGCTTGTGAGTGCTCCCATCCTACAACCTTCTTTTCAGACTTCGTTAATTGCGTTCTTTCCTATTTAATACTGTTTTACTTCGTATTGACATACCTCATAGACAGCTAGAAACACCCCAATACAAACCAGCCCTTGCACTTATCAACGCACTCCTCATTGAACTCGTGTATCTAGATGACAAGATGATTCACATGAAGACACCTCAAGAGTCATTTATATCGCAGAATTGAGAATCTTGCTAAGGCGAAGGTACGTCTCAGTGCTCCTCGTTCTCTCTTTCTGGCCTAATTTCTGAAGATAATGCACGTCATTTTCATGTCACTTGCAGGCAACCTTTACGTCCTCCCGAACGGTCACCAACCCGATCTACCCCTCCCAAGTTCCAACCTTTAAACCCAACTTGACCTCCAATCAGTGTCTTGTACTCTGGAGATTAAGTTTGCACAACTGCATATTTGTATTTCTTCAAGACGTTCGAAAATCTTGGTGGGCCAGACAACGCGAAGGGGGCACTGAAATATATGTTGCTGTAAGCCTGTAAGATTATGTTGAATTTGGTCTTTATGTCTCCCGTTTTAATTTGTGGTTACCTTTATCTTTTAGGTTGCCATTTGATAGTTGAGGACGTTATATGAAGCAAACTGGATTATGTTTATGACAGCTGTAGGATGTAACGAGCTTCAAAACACCACCAAGGGACTACAAGGATGGCATGTTCCTTTTTCTCATCTTTCCTACCACTTCTCCATCTAATGGTTATATCATGTATAGAACTCTCTTCTGATCCAACAATCTGTTCCCACCTTGCCACTCTGTACTATACTTGCTTCAAACAAAATCTATGTTGCGTATGGTGGAGTCGTTGAGATCGAGTACGTCGCTCAGCAGGTTGGAAGGGGCCGACAAGCTGTGGAGATCAAGCACCTACTCATTTTGTCGGCGTAGTTGACTCCCTTACTCTGTCCGCCTTTTTGACGTATGAAGGTTGGAGCTGCACTCTATTAAACAAATGGATATCACTTAGTAGGACGATGCCAAATGCACAAACACTCTAAAACTTGTTATAAGTATTGGAAGGGACCACCACAGCCCAGGGAATGTCAATTCAACCTTAATGAAGACAATGTGTGCAAAAAAAGCACGTTTGATGCGGAAACAGGAGAAATTTGCTTACGCTGTCTTGACAGGATGGTAAATAACTTCAATAGTACAATACTGGAAGCCATGAGATGCAATATGGATATAAAATTCATAGGATCTGGAGCTTCGGCTAAAGTGATTTTGTATTATATCATGGATTATATTACGAAGGCACAGTTGAAAACTCATGTGGCATATGCCACGCTAGAACTTGCTGTGAGCAAACTCAGAGAGTACGATCCCAATGTGGACGAGATGGCGAACCGTTCTAAGAAGCTTCTGAAAAAATGTGCGTTGATGAGCCCGCTAACTGGCTAACCGGGGATTTTCGCATTTTATCGCATTCGCTCTAACGCGGATGGCCCATCACGTGAAGACGTTACATGTCAC
>KN833058.1:139375-165966 GCA_000827315.1 Piloderma croceum F 1598 | reverse complement strand
AGGACTCTAACACACCAATTACAAGGCGCATTGGTAGCTTGCGGTCTGGCTGTTAATGGCCGCGGGAAGAATAGGGTTTGCTCCTACTAGAGTGGTGTTCGTTCCAAAGCAGCCGACCGCGCTTCGGTCGTGGTTCAGTATGACAAGGCGTTCACACATAAAATAGTAACGCACGTAAAGAAGGTGCAAGAGCCCCCCGTAACTTGCACGCTCTGGATTTGGTTCACGTATTTCGATTCCAAATCTTCGCAGGAACCAGGATCGGCATTGTCGGAGCCATCCTCGCCATTATAGTTGGGTTGAGTCCACCAATGCACTTGTATTTCGGGGCCCTAATCGATGGTGGTCAGACGACAAGGTTCGTCGCAAGAAATCGATGGTACATACTGTAGGTGCAGCGGCAACCAGCTGACAAACGGCGAGACCGACAGCAAGGAAAAGCGAAGTTGGTTTCATTTTTATAAGGAGAGAGCGAGGGTTGAGCTAAGCCGAGAAGAGCACGAATTGAAGTCGTATTTATACCGCACGCCTCCAATAAAGGACAGTGTTCACATTAAGCGTTAGCTCCAAGCCAAGGCTTCTGTTCGGGGGGGAAGGTGTAGTTGCAGATCGACTAAGGTGGACGGAAATGCTTCTATTTGAGGGAGTTAGACGGCTCCGATGCATTTTGACCAGCGATGTACTGCAGGAGAACCCTTCGTCGAGCCTATTGGCCAACGCTTGTCATCGAATCGCTGGACACACCCGTGTCGTTGGTGAAGAACATTTAGGCGTACATCGGCCATGTTGGTTCAGCGGCGATTAATCGGTAATCCATGCAGCCTATTTCGCATGTACCCCGAACAGAAGCATGGACATTCCATCTCCAACCTAACTCCGCAAGGGTTCAGAGGACCCTCCACTGCGAGTGGTGACTGGTCGATGAGTGCGGGTACAACACGGGAAACAACATGGATGAGAGACGCAGGAATTGTCGGTTCAAGTTCGGAAAGTGGCCGACCGGCGGATCGTGTGACCGGCTCCAATCCGACCCGGACCACTTACCAAGTTGTGTCTGCTTAACCGTCGATTGTGGACGCATTCTAAGCTGTACCAGGCACTCTACACAGTACTTTCTATGACGGTATTTATGAAAGCATTTTTCACTGAAAAATCTTAGTTTATGCCATTTTTGTTAGTTTGTGCAATAATAGATGTTTTAGTCATTACTTTTGTAACAAATCAAACTTTTACTCACAACTTCACAACTTGTAACTTGTAAGTTGTAAGTTTTGGTTTGTGGTGGAACATGCTATACCTAAAAGAGAAATTTTGGCCATGTACTTACCTTGCAGGAACTGCTTGGTGTTGCCTTGGTTTGCCTTTGGTTCAGCAATTGGTCACACCATTACCATTTTTGGATGCATATTCCATTTCAGGATCAGTGAGTATCTCAGTGAATTCAGCAATTTACCATAATATCCATTTTGCCAACTACCTGTGGCCCTTATATGGAATTAAAATATATTAAATGAAATTTGACAAATAGTTATGTGACTCAATACAGGAAGTGTCCTATGTAGTGGTATATCAGGGTGCCGGGTGGCCATGGGTTCTCAGTTTCCCAATCGGGTATATATTTTCCAAAAATATATACCCGATTGGGAAACTGAGAACCCATGGCCACCCGGCACCCTGATATACCACTACATAGGACACTTCCTGTATTGAGTCACATAGCTATTTGTCAAATTTCGTTTAATATATTTTAATTCCATATAAGGGCCACAGGTAGCTGGCAAAAGGGATATTATGGTAAATTGCTGAATTCACTGAGATATTCACTGATCCTGAAATGGAATATGCTTCCAAAAATGGTAATGCTGCTGAACCAAAGGCAAACCAAGACAACACCAAGCAGTTCCTGCATGGTAAGTACATGGCCAAAATTTCTCTTTTAGGTATAGCATATTCCACCACAAACCAAAACTTACAACTTACAACTTACACTTACAAGTTGTGAAGTTGTGAGTAAAAGTTTGATTTGTCACAAAAGTAATGACTAAAACATCTATTATTGCACAAACTAACAAAAATGGCATAAACTAAGATTTTTCAGTGAAAAATGCTTTCATAACTTTCATCATCTGTTAAACTGCTACTTATCTGTGTCGGGCTGCCCAGCCATTCAAATGGTCTCCGGTCTTCTAAGTTGTAGCTCCACTGCCACTGTATCTCAGCTTCTTTCCCGATTCTGTTACCTAAAGATCCTGCTCAGTTGCACCTGTCTGTTTGTTGAGTTCGGGGTTCTTAACTGGATGAAGGGTAGGGGGAAACTTGTGAATTGTCCACTAGGCACCTGGTTTACCCCTGTTATCGTGCTGCTGTCTACACACCACACAGGCATTATCATGCAATAAACTAGTATTTGTAGAATTATTGTCTTCATTCAGAAGACTGAAACAATCAATAAATTCACAATGATGGAACAGCAAGGTAAAAGAAAAATTATTATGCAAAGAGGTTGCCACGTGGCCAAACAGCTCTTGGCACCCACAATGATGTTCCCTCCTTTTCATGCTCCGCAAACGAGAATGAGTTCAACACTTTCTTTGCTAGTCTCAAGCACTTGAGACAAGCAAGCCTTGACATACCAATTCACTTTCCTTCCACCTTGCATTTATTGCATGAATGCAGGAACCTGGAGCCTCCAGTGGGTTCCAGGCCATTACTTCCTGAAACCTGCAGAATCCCTTCAATTTTTTCCCAGATGCCCATCCACAACTTTTGAAAAGATCTCATCTACTCACTGATGTGACTCTCACCATTACTGAACCTCTCGTTACAGGTCTCAACCGCCTATCTCAAACTTATTGTGGCCATATTAACCACAGGGGTTATGAACCAGTCAATGTCATTGTGAAGTTATTCTAGCAGTCCCTTTTTCAGTACCCATGCCTAGAGGACTTCTCAGATATGCTGTCCCAAAGTGATTGGATATTAGCAACTGACCTTGCCCAATGAGAGGCTTGGGCATACAATAAAATGACTGAACTGCAGGGAACAACAATTCCCCACTCATATGGATTCTATGTGGTAGGCATGCTACTTCAAAAAGCATTCTTTAATCTGTTTGCTTCATGACCCTCAACAGTTCAGCATCCCAAGCGGTGAAGTTATCAGTCATGTGATGGAAAAGATTGGCAGATTGGAAACCACAGTATATTTGCAGAGGAATGCAAACAATCCAGATGCTGTTTTGGCACTGGTCAGTCTTTTGCCTGTACATATCCCATATCATCTCACATGAACAACACAGGTGGATGCAACTGCATGGGGACTTCATGCCTTGCATTGTGCAGGTGTCATGCATTATGATATGCACCACCATAATATGCACGTGCTGCCTACTGACCCACTGTCAAAATCAGCCAAAATATCTGTCATTCTTTTTGACTTTGCACTTGCAAGCCAAATTATAACTGAATATGGTGACAGTCTCTTGGAGCAAGATGGTAACGAGTGCAACCAATTTTATGTTGTTTATTTGTACTCAGGTCTAACAATTTTTTCTAGTTTAGTTGATGAGTTAATTTCTGCTAGTGCACCTGCCATGGTCGTTGGCATCTGGGGCATCTGGCTTAACACTCACACCAAAGAGTTGCCAGAATGGCAGAGTATGATCCCTTTCTCATGGAAACACTCTGCTGTGGAACATATAGTAGGTAAGGATGCTTGGTCATGAACATTCCCTAAGATGACTGCCCTTGGGGATTTTTTCAATTTTTTTTTTCTTTTGGTGATTGCTATTAGGGAGTATCACAGTGGACATTTTGACCACTGCTTTGACATTCATTTCTGTTTGTGTTTCAATCAAATTTCCCAAACCGCCTCGTGAGCCGCTTTGTAAATTTTCATCATTTTTGTTTCACTTAGGCCGAGTGTGGCATGTCTGCAGACTTTAAATAACTCTCAAAAGAGTTGTCAGGTGGCAAATACCAGAATCATATGATGATTGTATTAGTGGAGTTCACAGTAGCCATTTGAGAGGCCATTTGAAAAAACTTGGTATAAGTGATTTCAGCTCTGGTACATCAGCTATTTAATACCGGTGTTGGCAGTGACTTTGATGGGTTGTTAAAACCTTTTTGGACTTTAAAATGACATCCTAACCCTACAACACATGGACTCCTCATCACTGTATATGACGATGATGAGTCCTCCGCAACATGTTGTTAACAGCTTGCAATATCTGATAATGAGGAACCGTTCTGCCAGGGTGCAAACAAAGCCAAAACACCACACCACTGCAAGTAGTGCCAGGCATTGGGGTGCAGTCAGCATAAATTAAAGTTCAAATTGTTATATGTAGTATTATTTGTTATGTGGCTATAACATCTGAACATCATATAACCTCTACTACTTAGTACTCTTGAATTTCTGACTGCACCCCACACATGGATTGGAGGCTGATATTATGCTAGTTTTACCCTATTTCCTTCTGGACATTTAATCAGAGGGTCTAAAAGTTACCAGAGAAGGCTGAACAGAGTTGTCGGTTTTATTCTTCCTGCACTGTAGCAAGCGGCTGGAGTGTGTCTTTTGTTTTGTCAGTGACAGCCCTGCTTTCAATACCATCTGTAACAGTTTGGTAATATGTAAAACAAGCGGAAATGTATTTAACGGGTCAAGGTAGATGCGTGCCAGTGACAATTATTAGTAGGGTTCAGAGTAGGCGCTTCACCTTCGATTCTGCGGAAGCTTCAGCACTCGATTCAGGAACCAACTTTTGGGTGAGGTGAATCGTGGGAAACCGAATCATTGTTGAATCGTCGAAGCACCTCCTGAGCCGCTTCACCTTCTGAATCGCGCTTCACTCAGGTCCCTCAGGCCTCAGTATAAATTATTTGTTTGTTGTCAACACATGTATATGTATGTGAGAATTTACATTTTTCCCCTGCTACTACTGTCCGTCAACTGTCCGTTGACACCATTCTCAAGACCCTTAATTAACCCTCCTCCGAGTCTGAGATCAACACGATGTAGACCATTCCTCCGTAGGTTTTAATTTTCACGAAGGATCCGTTGGCGGGCGTGCTTTCCGAGCCTTGAAAAAGGCTCATGAGAAGGTATTCCGATTGTACCCTTCGACTGAGCAGGTTAGTAAGCACTGATAGCAGTCTTTGTTGTTGGCCTGTTGTAGCTATAGCTCGAGGATGGTAGGAGACATGTGAATAGCGTTGAAATAACGAAGATGCTGCCTAAAGTGAAGTTAAAGGTGCATCGAGGTTGAAGCGAGTACTGAATTGCGTCGTTCAGAGTTCACAGTGATTCGGTGTCGATTCACGGGGTCAATTTCTAATCAGAATCACTCCTGAAGCGTCCGCTGGATCACTGCTGAATCGTGCTGAATCGTCTACTCTGAACAGGACTAATAGTTCCTCCTCTGTGATCCCCGATGTCGCGCCTTTTCCTGTAAACCCAGTTGCGCAATTATGACTGTCTCATCTATGAATGCTTTTTGCTGGAGAATCAAGCTCAGTCTGTAGCATAGAATTTGATATGCGGTAACGTGTAGTGGAATTCCAAGTGCGTTGTCTGTGGATAAAAAGAGTTAACATTATGTATAAACAGATATTGTTCGTACCTTTCGAGACGTATTCATTATTTGACTCAACTCATCATAAGCGGCAGCGACACATGATCTGGGAGATAAGTAGCTATTGATTTGCGATGTAGTGCGCAAGCAGGAGTGACATACTCCTCCTGGTGGACGACATTAGCACAGATATGTACAGGTAGTTGTTCTACGGCGGCACCCAACACGGAATGAGGGAACGTTTGTGCTATTGATGTATAATTTGTGTAGACGATTAGTATGACAGCATCACGCGAAACTTTCGAGGTTTTGCGCACCTTTCAGAGTATCATCGGCGGTGACAATGCCTACTTGGTTTACTCATTGCATGCACCGCGTGAGCGGGAGGGAAGAGAACATTGGAAGGTGGGTGGCTGATTGACGTCGCAATGACTCCGGTATACGATAGGCTTGCGTAATTTACGTATGTATGGGCAGCGACCACGCATTGGGGCGAGTCCTTCCAATAACAAAAACGAGGAATCAGCCACCCTTTCCAAGTGGCAGCACAATGCCCCGCGTGAGCAGGAGTGGAGACACTCATCCCCACGGACGGTATTGGACTTCCAACTGTAAACGGGCGGGTGATTGAGATATGATGACCTTGTGCGATTTATGTATGTATAGGCCGAGTAATTCCTTTGTGTAAATGATTAATATGATAATATCAAAACAAAATTGTTTCCGTGCCTCTGCATCAGTCGGGACGATGATGGTTGATCCTGCAAGATGTAGTAGTAAATAGCTAACTCCCAGTCCAGCGCACATGTTGCGCACAAGCAGGAGTGAAGACACACTCCTACTTGCGGACGGCATTGCGATGTGTAGGAAGGTAGCTATTGACAGTGTGATGTGCTAAGACGCCATGATCCTTTGCAGAAAAATCAGTACGAGGAACTTAATCCGGGATGATCTGACTATATCGCACGTACCTTCCCGAACGGACTGGCGTTCGGATGTGTATAATCATCGGGTGCGATGTAAGACGATAAAATAGCTAGCCATATGTCCTGTGCGATGCGATAGGATGGTTTGGTAGAATATTTATACGAGACATCCAAGACGATATGATTTTATATGTATCTCTCAAGAACATTAATGATTGGAAGGTGCATGCGGTGTAAGACGATGAACAGTTACACACCCAAATACCATGCCGCCATATCATGCGCCGGTAAGAGTGATAGACACTCCTCCCCATGGATGGCACAGTTGGCTCGTAGGTGAGTAGCTGATCAACGGCGCAATGCGATGCGGATGGGGTAGGAGCTGTGTTAATTAGGCGACCAGGATGGAGATTGCAGATCGGAGCAATCGATGCGCTGTCAATGAAGATCAGCCGTAGATCCAATGAATGTAGCTGTTCCATCCCATCTAAAGTCAGCTACGAATCGCAGTGCATAGTAGATGGAAGGATAAATATTCTTCGTCCAAGGATCGGCAGACGCAATGGTCAGGAAGAAAGCGTGGGCGTATTTCAAAAAAGACAACCATGTGAAGCATAAAGTGATGGGCGAGACACACACCAACCCACAGCTCACATGTCGCATTGTCATCAAAGACGCCCAGACTGTGATGTATACGTACCTCTCACTAACATTGATGATTGATAGGTGCGTGCGGTGTAAGACGATAAACAGTTATCAATCATCCAATTCATGTCATGCGCCGGCAGGAGTGATAGGCACTCCTCCCCACGGACGGCATATTTGGTCGGGTAGGTGTATAGCTGATCAAGGACGCGATGCGGATGAGGTAGGAGCTGTGGGTTGTGTAGTTAATTAGGCGACCATGAAGTAGATCGCAGATCGGAGCGATCGATGCACACCTATCAGCCGTAGATTCAATCAAGGTTGCAGTCCTATCATCTGAGCGCAGCCTGAGCTATGGGATGGATGGATGGACGTGTAATCAAAAGTTCATCGTCAAAGGATCGGCATGTCGATTTGGCATTTGTCAGGAAGAAAGTATGCGGCCATGCCTGTGTGACGCATGGGGTGATGTCGCACATGCAACAGGCCAATCAGAATGCGGTTCAAGTTCCAATTCGGAAAGTAGGCGGTGACCGGCTCCGAAAGAGGCAAGGCCCTCGCGTGACCTGCCGCACTCAACGCGTCAACGTTGTCTTCAAACTGTCTTGAACAACGGCAAGCAATGTCAACCCACCACCCACCTGCCACTCCCCTCGACCAAAACATAATTCCCCTCCAATTCCCCTCAGACGCTCTCCTTCATCGCTATTTTCTTCGACAGAGGAGCGGGCCCAGGGAGTCCGTTGGCGGCGTATAGAAGGAGACATGTTGATCGTGTTTGACATGAGTTCTTTCTGTTCTGCTCTTGTTTCCGTCGCCTTTCTTTCGTCACTTGCGTTTCATTTCGTCAATCCACTGACCCACACCTTTTTTGTTTTTGTTTCGGGCGGATAGACTTGTTGTACGGCTCGTTCCTAGCTGGCTTGGTGCTGATTCGGATGGGGAGTGAGTGAGTGGGTGGGTGGGTGTGTTTTTGATAGCACTGAGAGGAGGTGGAGATGAATTTGGGGTATACGACACGTCATTTACAACTTACCGTTTACAACCTTATCGCTTACTGGTTTATCAAATTGGAATTGGATATTGGATATCGAACCCGCACGACTACAGTTCTATTCTGATTCTGATTCTGATCCTGCGCATGCAATCCTCGTTCCTCGTATTTCAAACTCTTATCTAAGTGGTCCGCGTTGACACATAAATCCCACCAACTTCTACCGTCGATTGTTGATCTTCTGTTCACCCAGTTTACCGGCCCCCCTCTCCCAGAATTTACGGGTATATTAATATTGGTTCAACGGTTGTCTCTGCCGCAAATATGCGAATCGTTCGTCTTCGATAAGTGCGTATACCGTACATTCTCATATTATACATTATAATCGCAGACATGCCAGACCCAAGATCTTTTAAAAGAAACTTTGCGAGGCCCCCCCTTCACTCGTCGGGACTCGACGGTCCATAACTTAGCCTCGAACCTCTTCGTCGAATTCTGAGCTCGGTTTGACAAATACCAAGGTCCATAGCGGTATGTTCCAGATCATCCGGAATCAGTCGGCGAATGTTCATCATCATGCGTCCAACCTTATAATATAAGTGTGGTTTAGAATATAAGCCCGCAGTGATGAAATAGATTGTATGTAGCGCATCGTGATGGACACGATGCATTGGGGTTGGACTGAAGAATATGCTTGTCAGTGAGTCGCAAGATTTTTTGGTTAACGAGATATTCACTCACGTTACGAATGGGAAGTTGAATGCTGTACGAATCGAATTAGTTACAGTCAGCATGACACCCGCTATAACCAACCAGCCCCAGCCCATGATCAGTAATAAAATGATATCCTAGGGTTTCGTTGACCGACCAAAAATAACAATAGATAGGGGCCAAGACATTTGAAATGTTGTGGGCAGTGGAAACAGCTCACGTTCGATTCATTGCGATACGAGACCGCTTTGCAAGCCGTAAGCATAGGAGCAACCTGATCCCTTCTTCATCCAAGGTCAGCTGGAGCTTCCAAATAATTAAGGATCACTAGGAATTTTGCGACGACTTGTTAATGGAAGAACCCCAGCAACTACGCAGCTGAAGTTTTAGGCTGCACAGCCTCGTGAACGTGGTATGAGACATCTAGACCAAGAAAGGTTTACGTGCGTCGATGATTGGGTTATATACATTGAAAGGCAGCATTGTACAACCAGAAAAGAGCTCGTGTTGGTTTAATATGTAGAACATCAAATGCATTGACATTCTGACGGAACTGTCGTACCCTTCGCTAGCTCAGCCACAGCAAACGTGTACAATACACAAAGTCCTCTATGTGCTTGGCCCAGGCTTAAGTAAATTGATTGCGGCAGCCGAACGAGGAGAGAAGGAACATTTGAAAGGCTTTGGATGGCTGTAAGAAGCGCATATAGACCATAATGCTAACCTGCTTGGACAAAAGGCAGAGACATACCTCGAAAGCCCAGTCCAAACGAACGACGGGTGCACCGGAATCTCTTTTCCAAGCTCGTCCCTCTGCTTTGAGATATTGAATACAGATAGAACAGAGGCAATCATTATAAAGATTGAGCTGCTAGCTAGATGCTGGCCCGGGCACGTCCTAAGGTAAACTAATAATTCAACGGACGCGCTAATCGTTTGAAACGCGCAGCACACACCTGCGACCGAATCCAAAAGTGTAGGAATACGGATCTTGAGGTCCTTCTGGCACCAGAAATCGTTCCGGAATGAAGTCTGTGGCGCGGTCGCAGCTGTCGAAAGCCATGGACCTATAAATATTATCAGCGGGAACCACGGAAGAGGGTAGTGTAATTTGCACAGATGCATACCAGATATTAGGCAGCACGATGGTGCCAGCGGGGATATAATGACCTGCAAACCAGTACGTTTAGGATGGACCACCTGACGACGTCTTTCAGTGGCTACCTTTATATATATCATCTTTGTCCGTGCGACGAGGGAAAGACACAGGGTTTAAGACATTCCACCGCAGGATCTCCTTGATCAGGGCATCTATGTAAGGAAGCGAGACCCGGTCCTCCATATTGGGAAGACGGGAAGGTCCCACAACGCGATCCAATTCGGCCTGAGCTATGGCTTGTTTCTCCGGAAATATGGTCATCGTGAGCACAAATTTCCTCAGGGCTACAGATGTCTGCACCAAAAGAAATTTAGGGATTTCAGGTGATTTAACTTGTTAGAAAAATCTTGCCGTCGGGATGCCAGCTACAGATTTGAATTAAGACACCATAACGGCCACAAATTATTGTGACTTACCACCGTACATATCTCCAGCGGTCCAGGCAAGCAGTTGTTGGAAGTCTGCACTGTCTACATTACCCTTTGTTTCCGGATCCGTCAGTATATGAGAAACAAAGGAAGGCGAAGCATGCCCTTGGGCCTAAAGCGAGATTGGTACTGATAACAGTGCAGGATCATGTCATCTTACTATCTCCTCTTTGACACGGTCAAGCGGCTGATTCATAAAACGGTCCATCAGTCGTCGGCCAGCAGCGGCTTCTTGATGAAACGTTACGAATGGTAACCATTTTGGGAGATATTTGACTAGACCAGTCATAGGATGAGCAAATATGGAACATGACCCTATGAACATGATTGCATAGACATACGAAATGGAAGAAAATCCACCAGATGTGCTCCCAAAGTGACGGCGTCGCTAAACATCGTGTTTACAGCTTCGGCGTTAACGATATACTGTCGAAATAAAGGCAAAATCGCAAGAATGTTATCCAGTAGATAAATCAGGGGTGGAAAAATACAACTTACCTCGTCCGCTGATTTGACATCCAATCCATATACTATCGCCGATATCATCCTTCCCATGGCGCTGCAGAAGACCGTCAGATCAACAATGGTCTGTTACCGAAAACGACTGAAATCTCACAGGCGAAACAGAGCGGCAAAATTTTGTGGATCCTCGAGGAGACCTACTAACAGCAGGGATGCCATTTTCTCTTGAACGCCATGATACCTTTTGATGGCCTCAGAACTTATGGCGATGTGAGTGAGTTTCCTGCGTTCACGCCATGTCTTTCCATAGTCCATGAGGATCATGGCCTAATATTACAAATAGTGAGATGGTTATGAGGCAATAATACACGAAGGACTGACTCTGTTGGCTCCCATCAATTCTCCCGCAAATGTGAAAATTGGACGACGAGAATAATTGGTGCCACGGTTGCCAAGGAGTGCGTTGGCAGATTCAAATGTGTTGAGAATAACAATCGGAGAACCAAGAGCCTCGATGTACACAATATCACCTGGAACAGAAGTGGGTGAGAGTGGGTTAATCAGCTCCAAAAGAATGCTACGAATTCAACCAACCATATCTTTCTTTCCACTTCGCCAGCACAGGCAATATTTTTTGTCTTGAAATATCGAAGAGGTTTCCAACGATGAACTTGCGAGGAGGACCCGGTGGGAGAGGTGGCCTGTTTCGTATAACATTGGCCTTGTAGAGCCATAGTGATAGAGACAGGACGAGCAATGCACCAAAGACAGGATAAAATGTCGACATTGTAATTGCAGGTAGACGCAGTTAGATGACCATTATAGAGTCTCCATTAGCTGATCTTATATCTGGATGCGCCTCCAATGAGCGACAGGACATAGGCGAACCCAGAAGCATCCAGGATACCAAAAGAGTTGGGAACTAAAATGCTTATTGCGGACTGCAACGGAAGCGAATAACAGAGTGCGTTAGAACAGCGGAGTATGGAGCGAGCTGAGGAGGCCCCAGTGGCCTAGTATTGGTTCGGAGGTACAATCCTAAAATGTGATTTTGGTTTTCGCCTAGGTTCGCAATCCGATAATCCAACTGAGGTTGTTGTGACATGAATGCTGACGCCCCATCAACGAAAAAGGCCGCACTGTTCTATCCCAGAGTGTTCGTTTGGCTGCCAGGGAAATCAATCGGAGCTAGGGCTGAGCACCGTACCACATGACGTATATACGGTACGGGTCGTACCGAAGCAATCGGGGTGCCTATACGGTTGTTTTAGTACGGTCTATGTATGGGTCCGAAGTGAAATCCTGCACGAACCACGGACCGCGACGGACTCAATAAAATGTAGGGGGTAACAGGGAGATTATCTCCCCTGAAATTTTTTTGATTATCTCTGTGAGAAATTCTTAGACGATGTTCGCGTTAGCGGGCGGCGCGTGTGATGCATTGATAGATAGAACGAACGGAGAACGACTCTTAGAGTGGCTTCGTATATACTAATTAATTCTAACACTCTCCACTCGAGCGTGATTTGATATCGAGTATGCGAAGGACTAAGTACTCCCACTGAATCTGTACGATAAAGGGCATCAGAAGTAATGAATGGATGAGTTGTCCTCCCACTTATGTGAGAAGAACTCCGGGAAGAGGGCGAACTTGGCCTCTTCACCGTCCGAGTCTGAATCCGACTCATGTGATGAGCAGGGAGTCTTTTTCTTCTCCTTTGATTGGCTTCCGCTTCTATCACTGCTCTCTGCGTCCTCCTCTTGATGTTTTTTCTTCCTCCGACATTCATCTTCAGTGTGGAAGTTACGGCAGTACCCACACCTCTTACCCGAAGGTCTCGAGGACTTGGATGAGCCAGGTTTGCTACCACGGCGTGAGGCGAGCAATGCTGAGTCAACCGAGTCGGTGCCAGTGAGGTATCCTGCATGAGTCGGAATGTGACATTGACAGCTGTGAGAGGATTCTTGTCATTCGTAGATTGGAGGAGGGCAACAACAAGGGTTTCCCAAGTTGAGTCACGAGGCAGTGACATGAGCATTATTTGTGCGAGGAACTCGTCGTCGAATGCTTTCGTTGCGAGTTTACGGTTTCTGTCGAGAGAAATGACAGGTGAGCGTGCATGCTCTCGCCGTCTGTGTATTTCTTGTTCAACATGCCGAGCTTGGTGTAGAACGCGGCGAGACCGGTGTGCGAGTCGGCGTGCTTCTCTGCTAGTACATCCCATGCTTCTTTCGCTGTCCCTTTGCCATCAATTGCAATGTGCTCAAATTGGTCGGGTTCAATGGGGTTCGAGATTGCGCCGATCGCTCTGTCGTTGCGATGTACGGCATCTGTGTATAGGCGTACGTCATCCTTATACTCTCGGTTCAGTGTCGTGGCTTCCGTTCGCGAGGCATTACATGGGAGCCGGAACGGGTGCTGACGGTCTCGTGGTCGCCGGTGCAAAAGCGCCAGAGGCCATGAGTTTCGCTTTAGTGCGAGGTGCCCAGGCATGGTAGTTGCCATGTGTAAGCTTTTCGAAAGGGCGCATGTCCGTGAGATTTACTAGATCCGAGTTCGACATGATGCTGAGAAGGAGTGACGAGGAATGGATTGAAGTTGTGACGAGTGAGTGAAGTGTTGATGCAAGAGTATCGGCGTGCGATGTTGTGTTGCACGGAAGAGTGCGAGTTCAATGATCGAGGCTGTGTTCGACAACAAGTATGTTGTGCTTCTATTCGCGTACAGCGAGGCTCATAACCTCTTAGACGTTGTTCGCGTTAGCGGGCGGCGCGTGTGATCCATTACGGAGAACGACTCTTAGAGTGGCTGTGTAAACGGGAAGTAGTAAACTACTAAAAGGAGCGCACGAGTTCTAGTAATGATCGTATATACTAATTAATTCTAACAGAAATAACCTAATTAAGGTCTAATCACCGATCTGGTACCTAGCCGAAGCAAACAGTGAGTTAGCACGTAAGCGACTTCCCGGCTCGGGAGCCCGGGAAATCCTAGAATTTGTACACAGCATGAGAAATGGTACAAATAAATAGCTAAAGGGTGGGAAGGTGAGTAAATCAAAATACGCTATCGAGCCAGGAAGTTCGTGAGTATGTAAAAAGGCAAATATGGATTCCGATTCTGTAATAATGTTTTCCGTACCTTTCAGAATATCAGCAGCAGTAACAATACCTACATTTACACATTGTATGCTCCTACCTGCGGACAGCATTATGATGCATAGGATGGTAGCTATTGACAGCGTGACGTGCCAAGACGGAGTAATCGTTTGCAGAAAATCAGTATGGGGACTCGATACGAGATGATCTGATTTTATTGGGCTTACTTTCCCGGACAGACTTATGTATTACGTCGTTCTGATGCGTATAATCATCGGGTGTGATGTAAGATGATAAAATAATTACCCATATGTCCTGCATGATGCGATAGGGTGTGGGTAGAATATTAATACGAGACACCTGTTACGAGATCATTGTATACGTACCTCTCACGAATATTGATGATTGGTAGGTGCACGCAGTGTAAGACAATAAACAGCTACTCACAAAAATACAACGTGTCATGCGCCGGCAGGAGTGATAAACTCCTTCCTACAGATAGCATGTGCAGCTGCGCGGGTAGGTAGCTGATCAACGACGCAATGTGATGTGGATGAGGTAGGAGTTGCGTTAATTAGGTGGCTATGATGGAGATCCTAGATCGGAGCGATCGATGCGCTGTCAATGAAGATCAGTCATAAACCCAATGAATAATTACTCCATCCCATCTGACCACCACTATGAATAGCGGTGCATAATGGATGGATGGATGGATGTTCATCGTCCAAGGATTGGTAGATGCGGTGGTCGGGAAGAAAGTGTGGGCGCCATTGTAATGCATACAAGAGATGTGAAGCATAAAGTGATGTGCGAGACACACACCAACCTGTGCTCGCATGCCCTGTAGTCATCTGAGACGCCCAGACGGTAAGACGATAAGCGGCTACGCGGACGGATATTCCTCCCTATGGACGGGACGCAATGCGACAGGATCTATATTTCTCATGAACATTAATGATTTATAGGTGCATGCGGTGTAAAGACGATAAACAGCTATACACTCAACAGTGAATGTGCAAGGTCATGCGCCAGGAGGAGTGATAGACTACTCCTCTCCACGGATGGCATGCTCAGCTCTCTGGGTGGATGGTTGATCGGTGACGCAATGCGATGCGATGCGATGGGGATGAGGGTAGGAGCTGTAAGGTGTATGGTGAAGTAAGTCACAGATCGGAGTGATTGATGAGCACCTATCAGCCCGTAGTAGTTCAAGTCCAAGTCCCAATTTGGAAAGTGGGCGGCCCGAAAGAGGCAAGACCATGCAAGGCCCTCCGTGACCTACATCACGGTCACTGCTCGTCTCGACCCTTCTCGACCCTGGGTTCCTGGTTCCTGGTGTAACTAAGTTATGTTACGGCCTCTCTTGTTTCACCAACCTGCATACACGTTCTAAAATCCATTCTTAGCTCCAACATCAGCACCGTTGCCAAGGAAGAATGCTACTTCTGGTGAGTTTACTGAACTTTTGAATGGATTCTGTCGTGTTTTTGGTTGGGCAATAGATTATTGTCACAAACATTAGTGTTCGCCATGTAACCAATCGCAGCCATTGGTTGATCGATCATCTATTCTATTCTCCTTTCGTTTTTTGACTGTGTGGCATCACAACTGACTCGGACTCTCTGCCCAAGCCAAATCAATACATGACTATTTCTCGTGTCTAATGCATATGGGAACAAGTTACATACGTCGCGGTCTGTCGTGTTAAATAAGTGAATTAAAGACACAAGTTTTTTTACCGGCACCATCGCCGCCCCGCCCCGCTCAATTCCCACCCGAGAATGATTGAGTCTCCTCTGCTCATCCTTTAGCGTCCCATGTCCTCATCCACCCTAACCCTCCAATACTCACCTGGTATTAACTTCCTCCGCTCCTGCGCCGTTTCCGGCTTAGATATCGCCCTCGATGAACAATGCTCCACCAACCAATGTGTCTGCGGCTTAGACCTCGCGTCGGTTTTGAATGCAGTTAGCACAGCCGTGGATAGGAGTTGCACTACGAATCGATATGATGCAACTAGCGCTATGTTTGCTGTTATTCAGTATTGTACGGTCCAAGGGTATAGTGTCCCTTCGTCCTTGGCTTCGATCACCACTTCTTCAGGTAGGTCCATTCTCTAACGGTTGTTTTCTATAACTAATGCACACCTTACAATATTAGGCAACACCCAAACCCTCAGCATTGCCTCCGGACAAGACACTCCTAACCTCCCGTCTTGTGCCCAGTTCCCATTTTTCAAGGTCTGCGATATGATAGGGTGCACCACCAACAACTGTTTTTGCCGCGCTGATATCATGCAGTCTGCGATGTCGAGCGTAGGTGTTAGTGTTAGCGAGGCGTGTAGTGGTGGTGGGGTACAGTCTGCGATGCAGGCGGTGGAGAGTTATTGTGCGGGTAATGGGTTTGCGGTTACTGGTGTCACTAGTTTTAGTGTTGAATCAACTGGGACGCCGGCGGCGGCTGTGTCGTCCTTTGTGCTGCCAGGTACGTTTTCAAATTTTCGCGTAAATTATAATCAGAACTCATATGCTGAGCGGATACATCCATTTTTCAAGGCGCTTCCACCAACGTCATCTCATCAACCACCACCTCTTCCTCCTCCTCCTCCTCCTCCTCCTCCTCCTCCTCCCTTACCTCCCATCTAACAATAATACTACCATCCACCATCATACCCATCACAATCTTACTCCTAGCAGCTATTTGGCTATTCTCGCGGTCCGGAAAACCGCCGGCGGGAGGTTTCATGCCGAATGCACAGCATATAACAGCGCCGGGTAGTACGTTCGTTAGTATTGGGGGGAATCAAAATAACATTACGCGGGTTGAGAGGTAGAGAGTTGGGGGGTGAAAATATATTATTATATTATCATTTTAGCATGTACATATAGGAAGCAAAGAATCATCGGATAGTATACACTTCGCAACACTTATTTAGTGCGCTCTTGCGGTCTTTCCGACGCGCTGGTTACTCTTATGAGTCATATAATATTCTTACGTCTTTACGGGGCCATATCTACTCTCCGGGGAGTGCTTTCACTCTAATGGATCGGGTAGGGATATTGGAGGACAGGGATGGAGGATAACGCAAACTTGACCCCTGATTTTGAAGCCATTTAGTGTTACGGTTCTCTCGATTATGTCAAAATTTATGTCTGCTTACCGTGTTCGTGTAGTAGAGTCTACCCCATCATGATGTACGACGGATAAAATGACAATGGAGGACAATGCCATACTCCACGAATAAAATAGATATGAAACAAGATGTGGCAGCTGAACAGAAGAGTAAGTATGCCAGGGACGACCGGACGGATCCAAATGCAACGAAGAACTCACCTTACACATCCGCCGGGTTTTGTGTTAAAGTTGTCAGGGTGGTAGCAGCTTCTATTTGACGAGGTGTTCAAAAGGCACCGGATTCACAGTTTGTATCATTGTATGACACTCACCCGATGTGCAGAGTCATTTTTACAGTCCAGCCGTATGACCTTGATCAAGCTCATCTGTAATAACTCAACCAACCCCAGATCTGCTCATAAACGCTCAATATCCTCACTCTACTGCCTTCTGCATCGCAGAAAACCGAAACGATTGAGCTGTGATATAGAGAGTCGTAATGACGGCGGAGTACAGGAGTATATAGCAGGGAGTCGGGCAGGCCGCAGAAATGAGTAGGGGGCTCGTCCGACGGTAGAGCGTAGCAGGGGGTGGCCAAGGATCAGTAGACAAGCATCGGGACTTGTCGTATCTTGATTCCTTTTATTTGTTCGTGGGTGGATTGTTGCTAAGTTCTTGATAGAGGGGACCCCCGATCGGGGGCCGGAGGGTGTTTGGCGGTATCCGAGGATGAACCCCTCGGCGGACTCAGACACCTTTCCAGCCCTCCCAGCAAGCAAATTGCACCATTGCGGGTTTTGGATGATAACAACGTGTTGGTGGAGGATGCTTCGAAGTGCAAGATCCGGGAGGAGGAGCCTTGGATTTAGGATTGTTGGCCAGAGGAACTCGTCGAAGGAGGTGCCACCACTCCCGGATCGAGTGCGTACACGCTCAGTAGCAGCACGAGAGGGTAACTCGAGATAGCCAGTCTAGGATCGACATGCGCGCATAGGCTCTTCATCGCTGACAGGTAGGCACACGCTACAATGTCTAGCTCTGAGTCCGACGGTTCCGGGAGATTCATGAGATACTAAACTCAAAGCCATCTCTTCATCTCGCTTAAAAGGTCTTCATGGCAGCTTAATGTAGCAAGTACGTATATACATGGTCTTCGTTTCAGTTTTACCATCTAGTTATAACGGGATAGATTTAGGATATCAGCAAACAACTGTAAAATACTGGACATACAGACCGTAACTGGAAATCCGTCTTAAGTCAATTGACTTTCTAGACGTGATCTCCACCCATAACCTCTGTTTTGTGCCGAAAGAACCAGCCATGAGAATAGCTCATCCAGAAATGTATCATGAGTCGTCTACTCTGGATATCGGATTGTGCAGGGGATATGGCGTACAGCACATGCCGTCTCGAGCAGGTTCCATGCTAGCTTCGTACCAGCCCAAGGACCAAGCGTAGACAGAAGCGATGGATATCGCTTATCACTGGTCTCTAGGCTGCTGAAGTTAACGACCAGATGCTCGAGATTAGCGCTCTCTGAGCTCGATGCTGGCTAGAATATCCTTCATTGTCTCTACCCCATCTCGGCTAGAAGGATCCCACATCTCCATCACCGTTACTTCCAGCGTCTGCAACGAAAAGCATTCTAGCTGTCGAAAAACATCTGGTGAAATGCCAGATGCGTTCAATTGGAGGCGTCGGAGTGAAGTACACGGGGAGAAGACGTTTGGCTCAGTAAACACTTTGGCTAGATGAATGTATTCGGAGGCAGGTTTGGCGCATAGATTCAGCCCAGAGGTAGATGGCCCCATCAGCGACAAAACCTCTTTTGTTGCCTCGGCATAGAAATAAGGACCCACTTCATCATAGTCATAGAGGTTGAGAGTGAATGACTGCAATTTCGTGCATGCAGGTCTCAAGACTTATTTTACAACACCCGCTGCAATAGGCATGTGGTGGCGGAATTCCCTACCACCGAAGTGCATGTGGAGGACAAGAGATTCCAGACGTAGCGAGTGTAATGGGGTGTCGAACATGGTGTTGTAGTGTCGGTTGGTGACGGTTAGTTCGAAGTGTACTACGTTGCGTGTGAATGCAAAATGCCTAAAAATATCGTATGTCCACGGCTGAAATTCGATGACTAATTCGGTAATGTCGATGGTTCATGCAGGATCCCGATTCGCATCTTTGAGACAATGATAAAGGGTCTCGTTGTGAACATAAAGGTTCCAAGGACAGTCGACGTGGAGAACATCAAGATGAGTTGGCAAGCAGAGAAGAGCGACAGGGAAACAGCGCTGTGCTTCATCCCTCATGTTTATTGAATTTGAAGGAGAGTGCCTCGTATGGCGGGTATCGGGGAATCGAAAGTAGAGCCTGCGGATGCAGGCCGGTTTTGCGGAGTCATTATCGATCGCACGAGCAAAATCGACAAGTTCTGGTACAGTGAATAAATTCACCTTTTCCCAGAACACTGTGCGCGCCGGGCCAAGCCATGCTCGGCATACACCACCTATACTACGGAACCAAGCTAACCGTTCCGTCCTCCGAGCCTGATGCAATGGTCGATCAACATGATTTCTGATAGGATAAAAGACCTGTTGTGAGTGGAAGACTTCGCCAATAATCATCAGACAGATTTCGACTGGAAACAAAGCGGACGACATGGTTGATCAAGACCAAGTGACTCAGAGGGCCGGGCACAGCCACACAAATAATCATAAAATGCCTCTAAAGTTCGCAGAGCGTTTATGGCCGAGAACACGGCCCTTGGTATAGAGGCTGGAGAAGGGGAAAACGGGTGGTCAGTTTGGAGTTTCAGTGGAGACTTGAGAAATGATGAAGGGAGACGACTGGAATATGTATTGAATGTTCGGTAGAGCGCCATCCGGGTATTTGCCATCCAGCCAGCCAATTTTAGGTCTTCCAGTGCCCTTCAACCGGCCACTCAGAGTACCAGACAACGATCTGTACATAAGAATGAGGTGTCTCACCTTGTCAAGCTTGCGATTAGAGAGGTTGTGAAGTTCGATGGTAAGTGAGTGTTTACATATTAGGCATAGCGTGAGAGCTCCGTTCCGCGACACTTTGCCAACCGAAGACTAGCTTGTTGGCTTGGCTGTGTTGATGTGTGGATTTATAATGCTGCGACTCATCGAAATCGTTGCTGTAACCCCCAGCTTTCACCCACGATGGCAGATAGACCTTCATCTGTCCGCTTGCCTCTCAACGTTCTCAACCCTGGCGCGTCTACCCGACGTGGAAGACGCTCATGCTGCAGATGTTTGATCTGGACAGTATTCATCGTTGCCGCCTTCTGCACCGCTTGGATATCATTATTTGTAGGCTGGTCATTCCGCCAATGGATCTCAAATATTCGTTCTCCCCACAAAGAACATTATTTTAACGCGACCCAGGATCCGTTGCCCGATTTGATCGTACGCCCGCTGATCGATGAGAACCAGACCTTTGATATTGCTGTGAGTGTGTGGTTAAGAGCTACGGAGGAAGAAGAAGCAGCGTATCGCAGGAATAGGACGGCAGATGTAGTAATTGGGGATAAAGGGGAGGGCATTCCGACCAAGATTGATGTCACGACAGGTGTTGGAGATGCCAATGATACGATTGAAGATCCGCAGGAAGAACGCAAGGATATCCTTGAGACGCCTCTCTTCTCTGATATTGTGTTTCAAGGACTACGTCTGAAGGACAAGGGTATTGCGCAGAAAGTGCAGTTTCGCCTGCCTACTGCCAGATTGTAAGTAGCTCACTAGGTCTTCTTAAATTTCTGACCAACGTCTGGTCCCGCCCATAGTATAGGGTCCAATGTGTCGTACATGGATCTCCGTGGATCATTCGTTCTCATACCAACATCACCATCGCTTTTGAATTATCTGAAGAATTACTCAAACTGGCTTCCAGAGACGCTCAATATCTACCCACGTCGTAGCTGGCCGTAAGTCTATTTTATTTAATTTACAGGAACGAAATATTCACACATTGAACTATAAGGTTCCCACTTGGATCCACGAGCCAGAGTGAACGCACGCTTGTTGACGAGGCGGTCGAACTTTTTGGCTTCAGTGTTCCGCTGCTCCAGTTCCATGAAGTGCAGAGTCGGTGCTTGAACCTCAATTCTTCCTTGGATAATATCACGGACACTACAGCTCTTGCCGATGCCACCTTCCACGCCGTTAAAGAGAGTGATTATGATACAAGCACCGGCCTTGACAAGAAGGACGAGGATGCTGCCGATGAGTCGTCGGCCAATGCTTCCATGTCTCAGCTTTCGAAAATCCATAAGCGTCATCCATACGTTGTTACCAGAACGCAGCTACGCATTGTGGACCAAACCGCGTTATTCAACCGGAATGCATACAATAAGGCTCACAATAAGCTGAAAATGCACGCATGTGGCTCTGGAATGCCGAACGTTAAACCGAGTTGGAAACGCTGCACTCGCAATTATAAGAAAAACGGACACTGGGAAACGAGGCTGGAGCTCGAAATGCCTACTCCAGGAAACGACAGCGATGTGCGAACTGAATGGTCATACGGTTCGTGAAAGTCATTTCCATTCTAAATTATCCATGGTAACCATCTTTGAAGGCCCGTACCTCGATAGCTACAAGAACGCTGTAGGACCACAGGTGAAATCTGATCCTTGTCTGGCCTGCTAGTTGCATTACTTATGCATGTCCTCTTTTGATTAGGATCTTGTTGCGGTTCCTGTCACTCGCGAGAATTGTACTATCGCCACCAATAGAACAACTCCGGCAGTCGTGTTTCCAAAACAAGGTACCTCTGCATTTTGCCATGCGCAGCTTTCTGGTGTTAACCTTTTCGAACTGCGCGTAGATGAAGAGTTCGTGGACATCACCTGGCACCTCTCCTTCTCCGGTCGTTCACCGGCAAAGATGGCCATTGCGGACAGCATCGATGTCGACTTTTCCAGCGTCGGGCACAACCAGAGCGAGTACGAAAATGTTATGGCACAGGACAAGGCTGAACTATTTAGTATGTAAAAGTCATTTCATCTCTTTCATGCCGTTTCCTAATCGTTGTGCAGATGGCATTGCTGGCCACAGATTCTACGACGACTCGCATCCGAGACGACGTGTCGCCCTTGCCATCATGGGGTCAGTCTTGTTAATCTCGCCTCTCCTTGTTGCTCATGGCGTCACATGCAGATCCATATTGGGCTTCATCAAATTCTTCATCACCGGACACTATTGGTACACACTGACCTCTACTTTCTCTATAAGTATTTCGGGCACAATGCTGCTCGTACTTGCGGATTTCGCAGAGGTTGGCATCCAAGCACTAATGACAGTGCAGGAGAGTATGACCACCGGCTTTTGGATGAACACGTTTGTCTATTTTCCGGCGGTGCTTGTAGCCGTTATCGTCCTGCTCCCTCAGTTTGCAATGATCAAGGCAGTTATGAGGCTTGAGTGTGTAGTGGATTCTGGTTGGTTTCTTAGGTTACGGCACGTACCAGCAAATCATAAAGAGCGGGCGAGCGAGCGGTTGGATGGACGCACAAGCAAAACATTCCGACTCGCAGTGAGTAAATTCTGTTAAATTTCCGTTGATGGCGTCTGAATCTGATAAACACTTTTTCCAGCTGTTCACATGCTTGGTAGCAATATACTACTTCTTTCGGCCTCACCAGCACTTTGCCATCCCTGCGCGCACTCCCCACCCGCTGTCGAAGATTTTCCAACACACAAACTGCGCGATCTGAGCCCTTCTGTCCTAATCCCACTTCGCCTCACGGGTCTTATCCAGCAGATGCTGCTCAACCACCGCACACGTACATTCACTGGTCAGCATAAGCTATCAGTAGTCATAAGCTGCATAGAGTGGTCTTTGGGTTCCGCCATCTTCATACCTGCTATTGTGGGTCGCGTGCGCGCACGACAGGGTTTATCCAGTCATGATATTATTGACACGGTGGCACTAATAGTTGGTGTGTGGCAAGCACTGACACTAACAAGTGTCACACAAACCCAAGGACACGAGGAAGAGGATTAGAAATACACGTCCTTGCGGTGCCTCTTTGTCTTTTATCTGTCGGTATGCCATGTTCTGCCGGCCATGGTGGAAGACACCGAACGACGGAGACTTCTCAATTGCTTCGTCTGATGTGTATCACTGAATACAATACAACACAATTTTTTTCCTATCTATTCATATGTAGGTAGATGTTGATCCGCCCAAAGTACAATGCAAATCAGCCCGAAACACCCCAAACCATTGTAACACCTGAAAATACAAGCTGTTAAATGGCCCATTGGTTATGATGCGGGCATCCAGTATAGCTCACCTAACTTATAAGTCACCAATGCCATCATTGATTGCAGCGTTAATTTGCACCAGCCACGGTATAACTGAGGTATTGAGTTGAACAATGTAATCCTTGAAACAAAACGGGAAAGCTTATGTGAATTGTCATTCCGTTGTCATTCTCAAGAATGAAAAACACTAGGAATGCACCCATAAACTAAATGCTCTTTGTATATGTACATATACAGTAACTGTTCTTGTCTGCTATCAATGCCAGATACAGTATGTATCTGTCTCTAACCCAGTATCATTGACAGACATCACAGATGCATTAGTGACAACAAAGGCAGTCTTTGAGTTAGAGGATTCGGGATTGGGACATAGAAAAATCACGAAAATGTCATGGAAGCATCAGGAAGGGTCTTTTCCGAGCTCCAGAGCATATAGGCCACCCCTTGTAATAATTGCCATATTTGCATCCCCAAATCGTAGAAGTCTGTCTGTGATGGTGAAGTTGTTGTTGGAAAACATTTGAATTTATTTGCATGCATCCCTATGACTACACCATGCACTCTTCTGACAGCTTCTGACATTCTCAACCCTTTTACAATAGGGAGGCTCAAAGTAGAGCCATGTGGCACATAGGATTTCACTTAGAAATTTTGCATAAGTAGGAGACTGAGCGGAGTTTAAAATAAACCCAATGAGACAATGATGAGCTGATGTAAGCTTTGGCTTGAAGAGGCTGTATCTTACACTCCCCCACAGATCCTTGTGGAGTCCACCTCCAGTCCATATGTAGTCCATGGAGTTCACCTGCACTCCACATGAGTCCACCTCCTGTCCTTCTCCAGTGTCCTCCACTCCACTCCTCATGCAGTCCTCATGCAGTCCACAAGGAGTACATCTGGAGTGAATTGGAAGTGGACTTGGGGACTTGGTCAAATCAAAGAAGTCAATAGGTGGAGTCCTGGTGGACTCCATGTGGAATCCACAAGGACTGTGCAGAGACACTCAACAAAATGCATATTGAACACACAATCTCCTGCATTAATGCTTATGTAAGCAGCACCTCCCATTTACCGCTAGACCATAAGACTTTAAAATATCAGACCAGTGGGTTCCCTATATACCATATTTCACCCAATTTTGGTAATATGTCTACAAAATAACTGATATAAGTGTTTTAAATCTAGAGTGGTTTTTTGATGTGGTGATGTCCATTCTGTGATCAGAGTGACCATATATGGCAATGCTGACAAGCACATAAGCATTATATATGTTCTGGAACAGTTTTTTGATGCAGATTCAATGGTGACATTCATTTCATGATCAGAGGCACCATATATGGCAATACCACCTCAGAATATATATATAGCGGCACAGGGTGCCAGTCCCCGACTCGCAACTTTTTCCAGTGGGAGGAATGATGAGACAAAATACTATTGCTATCAGGTATGAGGGGATACAATAAACAGAAAAAGTAAATAGGCAATGATGTACATGCAGAAATTGGTGAGTCTGCTTAATAATTGAAATTGAAATTGTGGAGCCGACTGTCAGCGACTAGCTGTCGCCTGGAGAAAGGGGGATCTTCAGGTCGTCACTTGTATGCTTATAGAGGAGAGGGGAAAACCTAAAAGGCTGGGATCCCTTAGGAGTGAGTGATCAAGTGGCTAGGAGGATAGACCAGCTTAAGACTGGTGTCTCCGATCGATTTAAGGCTACTTAAATACAATCTGAGATACAGGCTTAGCTAAATATGTAAAGGGGTTATCACATCATCTGATTGGACGATAGGATGTGGGGTAAGAATGAAGCGGGGTAGAAGCTATCTAGCCAATAGCAAAAGGTGAGCATAATGTGCAGCAGTGCTGCGGAACTGCAGATGATGTCATAGTGGAGTAATGAATAGAGAAGCATAGATCCGAGAGGATTCCGGATAGAGGGGGATAAGCATATTACGTCAGAGGTGACAATAAGGATAGAGGCTAAAGATAAGGTCATAGGACAAGAAGTAAAGGTCACATGTGAGTGACGCGTTAACGAAAAGATAAATAAATAAGTTCATAACATTACCCTCTGATCAAGGCGAGCATCTCGATCGACTAGATAATGTGTGTCTTGAAGGTTCGTCCCTATTGTGGCATCTTGCTACTGAGGTACAGTAGACCATAGGACAGTTAGGCGTATGGTTAGATGTCTTTTGACATCAGAAGTTGTGAGTGACAGCTCCCTCGCGATGATCGACTAAGTCGACGGTCCTCGATCTTTCTTTTTACAAGGAGATGATACCTTGAGGCATTACTGCAGGTTGTGAGTCACGAAGACTCTCTTCCATACAATAATGTTTTATGCATGACCGTGCATCCTAAACGGGGGTACAACATCCCAAGCCGTAGTTTTAAGTCAATTGTGGACCGGAATTTTGCTTCTTCGATTGCGTCATCCCCAGGGCAGGGTCAGCCAGCAAGAAAGTGCGCGCGCTGTCTGAGAATAATCGTTCTCAGAGTACGAGGCTACAAGCATGCCAGGCCGTAGTTTTGTGACGTTGCGGTCACGTGTTGTCGGGGTTAAGATGGTATCGCCGTTGACAGTGGTTATTTAAGGAAAAGTTTTCCTTGTCGTTTCTTCTTCTTCAACAACCATCATCTATCCATTTGATGATGTATCCTGCTGCCCAATCTATCGTCTTGGTTAAGCGCACTTCGCGACGAACTCGTCGTGAGCATCGTCCAGTGGTCGAGGATTCGACTAATGTGCGTGCTTTTCAATTCCAAATCGCACTACCCTTCATGGGTAATCTACTGGATGTGTCATTCCGAGTGGGTTTTTTATTATTTTTCGATGTTTTTGGTTTATTGTTTTGGAATCGCAGATCCACGATTTCGTTTTCTGGTGGGAGGAGAATGTCGTTTCATATGGTTATATCACCGCGTTTTCGCATATGAGTGATGTGAGTGCGATTATGACTTTGTTGATTTTCTAGTTTGTTGATCCTTCCTTCGCGTAGGATACCGTCATAGCTTGTATTAATAGGCATGGGTATTATGCGCGTTGATATGCCTGCGATGCCTATATGGTCTGGGACCAACACAAACACCACAACAAGATCTAATAAATGCGAGTTGGCGAGTAACCCTTCCAAGAGTGATAAGATAAGTAGTGTAATGCAGTTGCGATGTCT